>RXID01017762.1:0-22890 GCA_005019695.1 Trichopus zeylanicus subsp. travancoricus | reverse complement strand
AAATGAAAGTAACTTAACCTACTTCGAATCTCGATAACGATCGTCCCAAATCTTCTTGCCACTCCGTAAGCCTCCCCAACGATTGTCCCTTGACTCTCTCTATCCGTCCGAGTTTAGTGGGTGGTTGCTGCCTATAAATAGAGGCGGTTATTGGGTTGTGGGTTGTGGGCTCGAGTAATGGGCCGTTATGGAGTGACGGGTGGTTACATTCCTACCCCGTTAAATAAATTTGGTCCCCAAATTTTAAAATGAACATACCTCAAAAGATATGGGGGTATTTGCCCCTGATGTCCTCCTCTCTCTCCCAAGTGGCCTCATCCACAGAGTGATGCTGCCACTGTACTTTTACCAAAGGGATCACCTTTCTTCTTAACACATGCTCTTTTCGTTCTAAGATCCGAATTGTCGGCTCCTCACATGTCAAGTTCTCCCTCAGCTGTAACTGCTGAAACGATAGTATATGTGTGGCATCTGGGATGTACTTCCTCAGCATTGACACGTGGAAGACGTTATGCACATTAGCTAAGGCTGGAGGTAAGGCAAGTTTATAAGCAACTGCTCCAATTCACTCTAAGATCTCAAAGGGGCCAATATAACGAGGTGCTAACTTGCCCCTCATCCCAAATCTCATCACGCCCTTTGTTGGAGAGATCTTTAGAAAAACATGATCGCCCACGGGAAACTCCAGATCCCGCCTTCTGGTATTAGCATAACTCCTTTGTCTACTTTGTGCTGTGAGTAACCTCTTTCGAATCACTTCCATCTTCTCGGTAGCTAATTGAACCAACTCTGGTCCCAAAATTTGCCTCTCACCAACCTCTGTCCAACACACAGGGGATCTACACTTCCTCCCATACAAAGCCTCATAAGGTGCCATTTGAATGCCAGCATGATAACTATTGTTGTAGGTGAACTCGGCTAGACACAAATGAGAGTCCCAGCTCCCCTTGAAATCCAGAGCACACACTCTCAGCAAGTCCTCTAGGGTCTGGATTGTTCTCTCTGATTGACCATCAGTTTGAGGGTGATATGCAGTACTAAAACGTAGCTGCGTCCCCAAGGCTTCCTGAAAACTACCCCAAAATCGTGAAGTGAATCTGGGATCTCTATCAGAAATGATGGTAACAGGTATTCCATGGAGTTTCACTACTTCCTCCATATATAGTTTAGCAAGCTTGTCCAAGGAGTAGGTCATCTTAATAGGAAGGAAATGGGCTGACTTAGTTAACCGATCCACCACAACCCAAATAGCATCCAACCCCTTCCTTGTCCTGGGTAACCCAGCCACAAAGTCCATGGTCACATGATCCCATTTCCATTCAGGGATAGGGAGTGACTGTAACTTTCCTGCTGGATTTTGGTGTTCAATTTTGACCTGTTGACACACTAAACATTTGGAAACAAATTCTGCAATATCTCTCTTCATGCCCTGCCACCAATAATTTTGCTTCATGTCTCAGTACATTTTTGTGCTACCTGGGTGTACTGAGAAACGAGAGCGATGAGCCTCGTTTAGCAATTCTTGCTTCAATTGGAAGTCATCAGGGACACACAGCCGACCTTGATATCGAATCACACCATCAGTAGTCACATCAAACCCTGGTTTAGAATTTTGAGTTAACTCAATTTTAAGGTCTGCAACCTAGGATCTTTCAACTGGCACTCTTTAAGTTTCAACACCAGTTCTGACTCTAGGCGCAATCCAGCTAGCAATCCTCATTGAGTCTCTGTTATAATGGTTAGTTTTATGTCTCCCAAGGTTTCTAAGAGCTTCCATCTTCTTACCAATAAATGTGCTGAGTATCCTACCGATTTCCTACTAAGTGCATCTGCAACAACATTGGCTTTACCTGGGTGGTAGTTGATTGAGCAATCATAGTCCTTGAGGAAATCCAGTCATCTCGTCTGTCTCATATTAAGTTCTTTCTGGGTGAAAAGATATTTCAAACTCTTATGATCTGTAAAGATTTCAAATGTCTGTCCATAAAGATAATGCCTCCAAATTTTTAGTGCAAAAATGACAGCTGCTAATGAGTGGGATAATTTTTCTCATGGACCTTTAATTGCCTAGAGGCATAGGCTATCACTTTTCCATGTTGCATTAGAACGCAACCCAATCTGTTGATGGAAGCATCATTGTATACCACCAACCCATCGCCACCAGAAGGTATGGGCAACACTGGTGCAGTAGTCAACCTTCTCTTTAATTCTTGAAAACTTTGCTCACAATCTTCAGCCCAATCAAATTTAACATTCTTCTGAGTCAATCGGGTCAGTGGAGTAGCAATCTTGGAAAAACCTTTCACAAATCTTCTATAATAACCTACCAATCCAAGGAAACTTCTCACTTCAGTTACATTAGGGGGGCCTCTTCCAGTCCAACACAGCTTCTATTTTCTTGGGATCCACTGATATACCAGCACCAGAGATCACGTGACCCAAGAAAATCACCTCCGACAACCAAAAGCCACACTTACCAAGTTTGGCATATAATTTCTCTTGTCTCAAGGTTTCCAACACAATTCTAAGATGTTGCTTGTGCTCATTATGACTCTTGGAATATATTAAAATGTCATCTATAAAGACAATGACGAATTGATCTAAATACTGCCTGAATACCCTATTCATTAAATCCATAAAGACAGCAGGTGCGTTGGTCAAGCCAAATGGCATGACAAGAAATTCATAATGTCCATAGCGAGTTCTGAAGGCATCTTCGAGATGTCCTCCTTCTTGACCTTTAATTGATGATAGCCAGATTTTAGGTTAATCTTCGAATACACTTGAGTACCTTGTAACTGATCAAAGAGATCGTCAATCCAAGAAAGAGGATATTTATTCTTTACTATGATTTGATTTAACTGACAGTAGTCAATGCATAATCTCATAGTTCTGTCTTTCTTCTTCACAAAAAGGACTGGTGCATCCCAAGGAGATGCACTAGGGCGTATGTGACCATTGTCCAAAAGTTTTTTTTTTTTTATTTTTTTTTTTATAATTGCTTCTTCAACTCTACTAACTTCACCGGTGTCATTCTACAAGGGGGTTTCGAGATCGAAGCTGCACTGGGCTTGAGGTCTATGTCAAACTCCACCTTTCTGTCAAAAGACAATCCTAATAACTTCTCAAGAAAGACCCCTGGATACTTTCGGACAATAGGAATGTCCTCTAATCGAGGTGTACTCAATAGCTCCTCAGAGATAAAAACCAGATACCCCTTGCAACCCTTCATCAGTAGTTGTTGGGCTTGCAGAAAAGAAATGATAGGAGAAAAGTTTTCTTACATACCGGAGAAAGTAAAAGTATCTTGTATAGGTGGTTTGAAAGTTATTACCTTTATCAAACAATCAACATTGGCATGATAAGCGGTCAACCAGTCCAAGCCTAAAATGACATCAAAATCCTTAAAATTTAATAGCACTAGATCTATAGTGGGTTCTTAGTTTCCAATGCTAATAACACACAACTTGAATACTTGATCTACAATCATTTTATCGCCAGTAGGTATTCCAACTATCAAAATTGTCTTTAGAGATTCAGCCTTTCTAGTCAGCTTGATAGCAAAGTGAGGGGCAATAAAAGAATGTGTAAAGCCAGAATCGATCGATATAGAGACAATTCTATTATCGATAAAAATTATACCTCGCACCACAAGAAATAAATCTTAAAACTATATTATTCTTAAACCTTATGCTCTGATACCATATGTGACGCCCCTGTCGTGTCCGATCGAACCACAACACAAGTGGACAACATACAAATAAAAGGTTTACAGAATACATAGAATTAAAATTTATTTCATCAATATGAATATAGTTCAGATAACATAACAAAACGTGGTCTCACTGGAAATACTCAAGTCTGATAAAGTTTTCCCCTACATAAAAATAGAATAACATGTAAATAAATCAGCTCCAAAGATAGTTGCGCACGTACTTTCTGCTACCGTAGACACTTGTGCCAGGCTGCTACTCTCCTGTGGATAGGAACAATCAAGGAATGAGCCAGAATGCTCAGTAGGAAGTTACCTCCTCCAAACAATAGGAGAGATCAATTTTTGGTGGCAACAATAAAATTAACACAGTGGCAACAACAATAATTCGACGACAAAGGTGATTAGGTAAACTAACATCCACAGCAAGAAATAAATCAACAAGGATATCTTATGGGTGTGGCTGCCTCCCCTACCAAGCAGAGTCATACCACTCTGCACTCCCAACAGCTGATGGACTGGTGATCCGTAATCACATAGCAGATCACGCTTGATGGAGTGGTGATCCGTAATCACACAGCAGATCACGTCCCCTATCAAGCAGAGTCATACCACTCTGCACTCCCAACCGCTGATGGAGTGGTGATCCGTATCACACAGCAGATCACGTTTGATGGAGTGGTGCTCCGTATCACACAGCAGATCACGTTTGAGGGAGTGGTGATCCGTATCACACAGCAGATCACGTTTGAGGGAGTGGTGATCCGTATCACACAGCAGATCACGTCTGAGGGAGTGGTGATCCGTATCACACAGCAGATCACGTTTGATGGAGTGGTGATCCGTATCACACAGCAGATCACGTTTGAGGGAGTGGTGATCCGTATCACACAGCAGATCACGTTTGAGGGAGGGGTGATCCGTATCACACAGCAGATCACGTTTGATGGAGTGGTGATCCGTATCACACAGCAGATCACGTTTGAGGGAGTGGTGATCCGTATCACACAGCAGATCACGTTTGATGGAGTGGTGATCCGTATCACACAGCAGATCACGTTTAATGGAGTGGTGATCCGCACAGCAGATCACGTTTGAGGGGGGTGGTGATCCGTAATCACACAGCAGATCACGTCCCCTATAACTCCGCCATCAAGATAAATAATTTCCATCAATTCCACCTTATGAAGCTCTCCCCCCCCCCTACAACTCCGCCATCAAGATAAATAATTTCCATCAATTCCACCTTATGAACCTCCAATTTATCATGTTATTATCAACAGCCATTGATCCAGCGATTCATCACCCAAGTCCTTAATAATTCCACATTTAATTCTTAAGTCTAATTTAAAACAATTCCAAAACCAGAATCTAAACCAAAACCGATTCTGAGCCCCACCTAAACCAAAGCCAACTTTAAACGAAACCAAAACCTAAACCAACTTTTAACTAAACCAAACCGAAACCAACTTTCGGATTAAACCAAAACCATAATCAACTTTAAGTTAAACCTTAATTAAACTAATCCTTCTTCCTCCTCAAAACCCTAACCCTAATTCTACTGCCACCACCGCCGCCGCCAGGCCATCCCACTGTCAGGCCGCCCCGCTGCCAGGCCACCACGCCGCCAAGCCGCACGCCGACATCTCCGCTGGGCCGTGGCTGCCGCCAGACCACCGCCTTCGGCGTCGCCAGACCCGCGTTGCCCCGCGCCTCTGGCCGACTCCGGCCTGTGCAGTCGTGCGCACGCCACCGGCCGCTCCCGACGCCGTATCACGCGCCAGAACCGCGTCGACATCGGGTCCGTGCTGCCTGCGCACGATGCCCGCACGCATCAGCGCCGCACGCCGCCGCACCACACGCCGCCGCCTCCGCTGCCGGCCGCCGGCCGCCGGCCGCCGGAGCACAGCGGACGATCGGGGAAGAAGATGGGAATTTTGCAATTTAGCCCTCTAATCTTTCTATTCTCAAAACATGCCATAGATTGATATAACACAGACATATCTATTCTCTACTCAGTTTTACTTAGATCTAGGTTATCATCATTCTCCTAAGTATCATGAGGGTCACTAAGTTTATCGATTATTCAACATGAATTTGTCTCGAGCATAGCGGGAAAGAGAAACGGATGAAAGTAACACCATCTAGTTCGAATAGAGGTAAGGAGAAAACAAATGGAAGTAACTTAACCTACTTCGAATAGAGGTAAGGAGAAAACAAATGAAAGTAACTTAACCTACTTCGAATAGAGGTAAGGAGAAAACAAATGAAAGTAACTTAACCTACTTCGAATCTCGATAACGATCGTCCCAAATCTTCTTGCCACTCCGTAAGCCTCCCCAACGATTGTCCCTTGACTCTCTCTATCCGTCCGGGTTTAGTGGGTGGTTGCTGCCTATAAATAGAGGCGGTTATTGGGTTGTGGGTTGTGGGCTCGAGTAATGGGCCGTTATGGAGTGACGGGTGGTTACAATTAGAAACTAAAACTTAATAATACATATTCAAACACAACACCAAATTGTTGTTCAACAAATTGTGATTGGTATAAAAGGATTTGAAAGAACAAATTATACAATAAATGATATATTATCCTTAGAACATAATGTAGATACCAAATTGGTTTAATGTAGCAATTTAAACTCCTTTTTTCACTCCAAATATGCAAAAATATACAAAATAAAAGTTATTAAATTGTTTTTACTATAATAACCATTTCTTTATTCTAATTAATCCATTTTCACACCCTTAACAACAAAGAATGCTACACATCAAAGCCTAGATCAAAATGTTTACCAATACCTCAATACCAACCAGTGACAAATCATTTTCTTGTCTTTGAAAATTATGTAATATGCTGAAATGCTCTACCCTTGTATGAAAGAACCATAAAGAATGACACTAATACTTATACCAAAGAAGGTCAAGAAAAATCAAGAGAACAATGTTACTAAAAGAGATATTTGCCTTGAATTGCCTTCATTCGAAATTATGCTATGTGGATTGATAAAACAAGTAAATTGAAACCATGTGCTCTGAGTTAGAAAACTTACCCTCATCGGAATTTATTTTGTGTGGCAACAGACCTGCAACCCCCCCAAAAAATAAGGACTCAAGCTTGAGATGGAGACACTTACTTTCATTTGGACTCATGCAATGTAGCAATGGACTTTCAGAAAACCAAAGGTATGGCAATGAACACTAACCTAAATCCATCCTGAAGTTGGCTGGTCATCATCCTACAAAAAACCAAAATGAGACCTAGAGGATGAGATAGGGCACTTACCCAAAATTGTGTTGTGTGGCCAATGACACTCAAAAAAGCAAAATAAAAAAAATTTGAGATAGAACATTTTATTTCAATTGTATTCACCCAAAATCTTTTTATGTAGCAATGGAGTTAAAAGAAAATCAGTAAACTAAAACCATAAAAATGTGTGCACTTGTCACGAAGGAATACATGGAATTACAAGACTACCATAAACAAATAAAGACTTAGCCACTTTTACCAGAAAAAGAGAGTACTGCTAACTGACCTTTCAAAAGGTTTGGCATATCTGCATCATATGGAACTTTAAAAGCTTCGTAATTCATAATATGAGGGAACTTTTTCATAACCTGAAAATATTGCATAAAAAAATTTTCAAGACATGAAAATCAGATGAGAAAATTGGTAGAAGAAAACATATGCAACAAAAAAAATAAAGAGAAGAAGAAAACATTTAAAAGAACAAAAAATTAAAATGTCGATACAAAACACTAATTTAGAAAACCTAAAGAAGAGTGGGATAATAAGAAAAATAGTGAAGGTTAATATAAAACTGAATAAATAAAACAAAAATAAATAAAAAAGAAAGAAAAGAATAAAGAAAAGAAGCCATAAAATAGAAGACAAGAAACATATCAAATAGATATTAGGAGAATAAAAAGAGTATAAAATAAAAAATATAAAGTAAAAAAGCTAAGAAAAGAATATACAAAAATAATATTAAATATAAACTAGAAGACCAAAATTTACAAAATTTAAAATAATAATGAGAAGAAAAGAGTAAAGGATAATAAAAACCAAAAAACTAAAACAAAAGGCAATAAGAAATTAAATAAAAAATTTAAAAATAATGAAATAGAATATATAAATAAAAATGTAAATAAAAATTAATAGGAAAAGAAGAGCAAAATATAAAATTAAATGTAGAATAAAAAATTGAGACAAGAAATACTAAAGCAAAGAATTAACTACAAACTAGAAAATAGAGAAGAGAATAAAAAAAAATATTAAAAACAAAAATGCAAAAGAAGATGAAAAAGAACAAGAAGAAAAATACAAAATAGATAAATAAAAAAATAAGAGAAGTTATGAAATAAAAAAGTTAATCGTAAAACAAAAAACATGAGAAAACGAAGCCACAAAATAGAAGAGAATGTACATATAAAATGAATGGGTATAAAATCCTATTGATTGGATTTTAACTTTAATTCTATCACCTTTTAAACCGTTAGATTTTTCTTGGTATTAGTATAATTGATAACTAAAAAAATCCATTTGTAACGGTATAAGAAAATTTACTAACAGTTCGATTCGCTTTAGCATTTAGGATTTAGAGTTCATTATTTAGGATGTAGGATTTTGGGTTTAAGGTTTAGAGGTTAAAATTTAGGGTTTAAGATTTAGCATTTAGAGTTTAGGGTTCATGTTTTTATATTAGACCATAATGAACCGAACCAAACCGAACCGTTAGTAATTTTTATTACATCATTACATATCAATTATTTAATTATCACTTATATTGATCCCTAAATAAACCTAATAGTTTAAAACCTAGTAGGCTTAAGATTAAAATGATACTGATAAAATTTTATACCCACTACATATAAAATAGATATTAAAGGAACAAAGAGTGTATAATAAAAAATATAAAATAGAAAACTAAGACAAAAATATACAAAAAATAAAAAGAAATATAAACTATAAGATTACAACTCAGAAAATTTTCGACAAGAATGAAATAAAAAGGAAAAAAGATAATAAAAACAAATCAAATAAAAAATAATTAATTAATTAAAAAGATAAAGAAAATAATTTTAGAATGGAAGCTATAAAGAGAGATATAAAACAAAAATTAATAGGAAAAGAAAAGGATATAAAATAGAAAATTGAGATAGAAAATATATAAATTGTAGAATTAACTAGAAATAAAAAAAATACAAAGAGAATAAAAAAATAGAAAAATAGAAAATATCAAAGAAAAAGAAGAATATAAAATAGATAAATATAAAAAAGAGAACTTATGAAACAGAAGCATAATTATATATAAACAAAAACAAGAATAAAAACCACAAAATTATATATTAAAAAAAATAAGAAGAGTTTAAAGATATAAAACGAGAAAAAGAAAATTAAGAAAAAAGGAAAAAAAATATAAGATCGAAAAGTAAATAAAATATATAGAAATAAAATTAATCATGAATACAAAATAAAAAATTATCGACAAAAGTTGAACTTAAAAGTAGAGGAAAAATAAAATTAAGAACAAAAATTTGAATATACAAAACAAAAAAATTAAGAGAAGACGAGTAAGATGTAGAGTAAAAAATAAACATAAAATATAAAACATAAAATATGGTACAAAATAAACCCAAATGTAGAAGAAGAGAAGAATATGAAGAAAAAAATATTAGACAAAAAAAATAAAGAGAATAAAAAATAGAAAAGATGGAAACTAAAAAAGTAAAATAAAAAAACTAAAACACAAAATTGTATATTTAAAAAAATTAAAGAGAATTTAAAGATATAAAATAGAAAAAAATAAGAGAAGAAAAATCAAATGTCAGAAAAGCAAATGTGAATTATTACGACTTAAAATAATTTTGAATGACCTAAGAATTAAAAGAGGAGTCATGAGATTCTATTGTGACAACAATTCAAGTATAAGGATATTCCATAATCCAGCTCAATCTAACATGACAAAGCATATTGAAGTGGATCGATATTTCATTAAACAGAAGTTAAATAACAATTATATCACTATTCCATATTTGTCTTCCATGAATCAACAAACTAATATTTCAAGAAAAAGACTTACTACTACGAGATTTCATAAAGTTACAAACAAGCTGAAAATGAAAAATATGTAATCTCTAGCTTGAGAGAGAGTGTTGAACATCACTATTTTTTTATATTTCGCTTGTATATAGTTAGATTATTTGAATTTTATTTGGTTGCAATTATTATGTATTTAGTTTTATTATGTCCTTTTTATCGTTACTTTCTTGTATTATTATTGTAATCATTCAATTAAATCAGAATAGGTTACATCCGTTTCATTAACAATTCATAAGTCAGAAAAAATTAACTTAAATTCACATTCAAATCAAAAAAGTATACATTAATCTTCATGCTCCTCCAAGCATCACATAAATTAGAATGAGAGTACCAATAGTATGCAATGATAAAACTAAATCAATATAAAATGTCTAGGGTTTTAGGATTGAATAAAGACTAAAAGATAATAAATTTAAACTTGCAAAAGATCGGAACAACATACCTTGGGCTTTTAAATTCCTCCGCTTGTTGTAAAAAAATAGCACAAACCTTAGTTCACATTAAGTCCTTCCACTTGGTGTAACTGAAATAGCTAAGATTAATGGCCCATAAACATTAAGTTTTGGAATGTCGGGGGTGCCTTTCCCAGCCCGCTAAAAGTGAATCTCCAGAGTGTTACCATCTACATCAGTGTCATAGCTTTCGATAATTTTCCGACTAGTTCCATTAGCTTCTTTTGCAATATTAAAGTCACTCAAAACCTTCTTGCCCCGCATAGTTTCAGGTTATGGCATGTAGACTCTGGCAACTTGCAAAGTTCTTGCATCAATTCATATTTCTCACTCCAAGTTTAGAAGAGCAGATGGAATTGAATACAAAAATATGAGGCCAATTTTTCTATTTGTTTCCTTTTGAAATGATTATATAAATATAGAAATAGATTGAAGGCAATTTACTAGCATTATAACAATTAGACAAAACTAGTAGTTAAGATGGAAAAATAAGCACCTGGATTGACACATCAAACAAACGCCTTCCAACACTAGCATAAGAGAGATGGACAAGCACATTATTATTTTCTTTTACACTACTCTTAGTTAAATTAAGTTTTTATAAAAAATTCAAGATCATTCTTAAAATAATAGAAAATAAAAATATTTGAATCAATTTTTAATTTTATTTTGGTGATCAAATAAAAAAATATTATCAAACTTAATATCAGATATTTTTTATCATAATTATGAATTATTTTTTAGTACAAAATAATTATGAAAAAAATTTCAAATTTATTTGAATTTTTTATTTTGCAAATCGAATCCAACTTAATTTTTTTTGAAAAGATAAATTCAATTAATATCTCAAAATTGAACGAAAACTTGAATTTTTTGGGCAAACTTGATATTATCTTGAAAATTTTTTTCATGTATATTCTATTTGAAATAGGGATGTTAATTTAGGTTACAATTTAGAAACAGTTCGAACTCAAAAATTTAGCTCATTTTGTAAAATAGTTGAGCTTAAGCTAGACCCGATTAGCTCAATTCTAAGATAGTTTATTTAATTAAATTTTTTAAAAAAAATTTTAAAAATATAATATATAATATATTACATTATTTACTTATTTAATTATGATATATTTGATATAATTTGATATATTTAGATATTATTATGTTAATTCTCATCTTAATATTAAATTTTTTTAAGATTTATTTTATTATAAACTAATTAAAAATAATTTTTAAATTTTAAATTTGAGTTCAACTTGGCATGAGCTTGAAGAGTGTTTACTGGTTGAGCTCAACTCAAGCTCGAGGCAATGATTTGGAGGTCAAACTGAACTCGAGTTGGCTCAACTCAACTAATTTACAATCCTAGCTTGAACAGATGAAATGGAGATATTATTTTGCACAATTTTTTTTCCTTTTTTAGCAACATTACGAAAAAGTAATAATAGATAAGACACAAAGGCAATTCAATCATTTAGACAATCAACAACTTTACTTTCTTACAACTTACTAACAAAAATAACGAAATGTAACTCTCACATCACACCAAAATAAAACGTTTACACAATATGATCTCAACATTTTGTGAAAAAGAACATAATACAAAAGATAAAATAAAGAATTATGCCACCTCCAATCTTAAAACTTGGAGTAATGGAAGCATCAGAATCACTTTATAGGATGCTTTTCTAGCAATCAGATCCACGTATGAAACAGATTAATATAACCCAAAAAACTTTTATTTCATGGAACACCAATCGAGCTATCATTGTCGATCACTTGCTTGCTAGCAATGTCCATGCTTGGTGTTTTAGATCACATAGAGTACACATTTGTAGTATGACCTTGTACATATGTACAAGTGGGCCTCTTTGACTAAAAAAGCTTAGGGAGTTCCTTTGAAGTTTACTTGCAATATCTATATTGTTACTCAAAGGTCAATGAAATAGTTAGCATTGTGGATGGAGACGTGTGATAAGAAGAGATGATCAAAAGTCACAACGTGTCTCTTAGTTGCCAAGGTTGAGGGCTTGTCCTTGCGATTGTCTCATCACATTGTCAGATGTATTTAGCAATCTCCATGATTTCTGTCACTTTCATTTGAATTGAAGCAACCATTGGTGATAGCTCCTTTTCCATCTCCAAAGCTTACATGCTTGTCCTGCCAATGCCAGTTTCCTTCCCATGGATAGTTGCTTAATTGGAACCATCTGTGGTCACAGGCAATACTTCGCTTGTAAAAATGAATGGTCAAATAATAATCATTTAAATCATCTGATTAATAGATGAAAGGACCTTTTGTGGATGGCTGATGAATGTCTCTGCACCTCTTTTGGGGCTATTATCAATGCCAGGCATGTATTTGAGCTGCTTCTGAGCTGGAACTATCATAGGAGACAATGGACTACTGATCTCATTAGCACAATGCTTCAATGAACCATTTGGTTTTCCTTGAAAAATAATATCAAAAGTATTGAGTCATACAACACTAAGTTCCTCAATTGATTTCACCAATTTCAAATGTTAGATATGTAGTTGCATATGGTGAACTCAACACCCAGGATATGATAGTTGTATCTAGTAATCAAAGCACATAACAAATGGATCCCAGACAAATATACTCACTGAAGGTGGTGTGGCCTGCAGTAGTCATAGCTCTCTCAATTTAAGATGTTTTTGTATCTTTTTTCTTCGTGATTCACTTAGATGGAGAATGCCAACAAGTTCATTTGTCTGCTCCTTTAGTTCTTTGATTTCAGCTTCTTTCTCCCTCAACTGGCACTTGTTGGAAACATATCAACATTTCAAAAATTCTACTTCATCAAATATAGAATAGGAATGGTATGTGGAACTACCAGAGATTCAGTGATAGTAGCGGTTGCTTAAGTAAGACATGAAAATCACAGGGTAGTGAAGGTCATAATTTCAAGCAAAAAGCCTAAAGAGTTCAGAGCTTGCTTTACATGTTCTTTGTCAAAGATTCAAAGTGACTATATATATATATCCCTTTTCCTCATCAAAGATTTAGGTCACTGATCTAGCAGTTGAATTTAGTAAGATTGGCAACTATGCAGGGAACAACATCCATCTAAAAATATTGAGGAAATGATTTTTATAAAATATCACCTACTATCCAAAATCTGTAATTTATGTGTGCTTTTTATGTAAGATGAGGTCATGGCTTACTCCTTAGTTTATATGCCTCTAACAATTGGGCACAGAAATTGGCAAACAAAGAAAAGATATTAGAGTGCATAATAAAATGAGAATAGTAAAGGAAAACCTTGCATCTGCAGCAACACCAAACATGTACTGAAGCAGGTTCTTTGCATTTGCCATGGATCACATCTAATTCTGGCTCCCACGCTCATTCAATGCTTGTTCTCACTCTTTTGCCTCTGATATAGTTGGGAAGCCATTGCAGAAGAGTATTGGAAGAAACTCTAATGATGCTATTCTTGCTAGTCATGCATTTGGGGACAGAATATATTCTAAACAAGAGAGAACATAAAGAAAATGGTACTTCAGCAAGAAAGGCATCATCTTTTCCCAAGAAAAATAATCCAACTACCCAGATGAGCAACACAAACTCTAGTCCTAAAATCTCAAATTTATCACTTAAAAGGTTGCTTCTTTTACCTTGAATGTCCATATTTTCACCTCGAGGGACTAAGACCTATAGAAAATGCTTCCTCTTGTTTCAAAATG
Source organism: Trichopus zeylanicus subsp. travancoricus (assembly GCA_005019695.1). Classification (NCBI taxonomy): domain Eukaryota; kingdom Viridiplantae; phylum Streptophyta; class Magnoliopsida; order Dioscoreales; family Dioscoreaceae; genus Trichopus; species Trichopus zeylanicus. Next base: position 8,924 of record RXID01017762.1, on the reverse strand, counting down.
GCAAGTTCATCAACCAATGCAGCTTGTCTATGGCAAAAGGAAAATTTGTTTAATTGAATTAGAACCATTCTAACTCAAAAGTTCTAGGTGGATTAGAGTTCATACACTTGACTTTGTTTCTCATATTCTAAACGAACTTCATGCAAATGCACCATGACTTCAAGCTCATGATCTAGCCACCTTTGTAAGGATTTCTCACTAACTTGAGGTTTTAAATCAAATCTCATACTAGTCCCTTTTTAACAATATCCCAAAATTTTGTCTGGCCTTAAATTCATACAAAGCAAATAAAGTGCGTGCATTAAATACTTGATGCCCGGAGAATTTTCATTTGCAATGACTGGGCAAAAAAGCAGAATATTAGAATTGAGGAGTAAAAACCCAACATTGTCAAAGAGTAAAGTTCACCCTAATTTTCAGGTCCAGTAGATTTTTGAGCAACTCTTTCAACTTCTTGGTAGCCATGGCAGCCTCTTCTGTCTTCCTCTGGAGAACCTACATAAAGAAAGGTCCAAGCTATGAGTAAGTTCAAACACTTTGTCATGTAAGAGACGTTCAGCATTCAAGCACAACACTATGTGGTTTTGAGCTATAGTTTGTGTTACCAATTTTTGTCGCTGATTCAAGGCTTGAAGTTTGTGTCGTTCATACTCATTTCTTCTTCCTTCTTTCCTCAACTGGTAACATAAATATATCAGCAATGCAACATTTATAATATTGACAAAAACAACTTATCTTACCCTGAACAAATTGCATAAAAGAAATTAAAAATGGCATAATTGCAGTATTGTCTAGAAAAAAAGGACACCTGAAGCAGTTCCTTCTCATGAGAAGCCTTCAATTGCTGAAATTGTTCAACCTTTCATTTTTATCTTGTGTTGCAACTGAACTTGAAGTTATGGAGAATCCTGTATCAGAAAACATGTGTTGCATTGAAAAAAAAATTATGTAAAGAAAGAACAGAGAGAGAGAGACTACAAAATTCACAAGAAGGGTGAAGAGAAACCCACACCTAATGCCTGCATGATCCAGAGCAAGAATTGCTAAAGTGCTCAAAGAATTGCTTCACTCCTCAATTCCTGCATTGGGCTCTAGTTCTTGCACTTGTGATCCAAGAAAAGGCATCAAGAATTCATTCAAAAAATAAAAAAGAAAGCTATCCCAACCCTTTTTCTACTTACTATGTAAGACGATAAAAAGGGGGATTGGCAAGGAGATGGGGACAAAGAAGAAGAAGAAGATGGAAGGGGATGAGATGAGGATGAAGAATAAGAAGATGGAGGTGGTGAGGAAGATAGAGGAATCCCCGGCCATTTTCACTGTGAATTTTCTGCTGAGATATAGGATGGCTCCTTTTGGGTTTCTCCTATTTGAAATGAGAGGAGAGATGGTCGCAGGTTGGAGGTTGCTTCCTTATATAGTAATGCAGTGTGAATCGTGGACTAGTTTGACTCCGACTCTAACCAAGAATTGGGCATGACTGTTGGATTCAGACAAATCACGGTTGGACTCAAACTCCAACTAGGACTTGGGCATGGATTCAATCATGTCTGAATGACTGCAAAAGAATTTTGGAATTTTGGCATGTATATACCTTAGAAAAATACTGAATTAGTATATATATCCCTCTAAAATTTTTAAATACATTCCTATCTCTCTAATTAATATATTTTGCATCTATACCTTTGAGACCAAATTAACAACTTGTTTTCTAATAAATATAATATAAAATTATCAAAGTAAATTTTTATATAGTTAAACTCGACCCATTTAAGAATACATATGCAAAGCTCTGTTATAAAAATTAGTATTATGTTAATTTGAAGGGCATAGATGTAAAAAAAGTTTCAAAGAGTATAGATACTTTTATACTAATGATACAGTGCACTCTTGAACAAGTTCAATTAATGTTAGATACGTTGGTCCAAAACAAAATCCAGAAGAAATCTATTATAAGAGGGTAACTATATTTTAGTAGATAATCATGCCAAAATTTCTAACAATTAAGGATACTATTCGTATAAAATATAGTCCATTAAGGTATAGAAAAATGTACCTCTATCTTTTTTACCAATATACAAGCTCTTAGTCTTGGAATTTCATTATTAGTTTTCTTCTAAAGAGCACTCTGGCGGTCCCCCTCATAGTATTTCCATCTTATAAGTCATGAGACATAGACTGAATCAACTAATCTAATCTCAAGGAGTCTTCTAATTTGAAATTGATAGCAAATTTTACTTTATGAATAGTGATACTTTCATTAATATCACTAGCACACCCAGAACAGGTAACACAATCCTAGGCACGGTCTTTTGTAATTCGGTCTGCAAGACAAATGATGAAAGCACTAATAGCATCCAAGCATGGAAGTAATGAAACATCACAATTTTTAGAAACATGACTTATAGAGAACCACAGATTGAGGTTCTATAAGAGGCAAGATTCTATTCCTAATTACTTGAGAATCCATAATGGACTTGGAAAATGCAAAAGAAACATAATGCGAATATACATGAAATGTTTGAAATTAGGTGGCAATCACTAAGTGAAATAGTTGTACAAAAGTAAGTGAAAGAGTTGTATAATAGAAGACCTAGATGCTAGACTCACCCGAACTTCTTGTTTGAAATCCCTACCTAAACTCTCAGGATTTAACCTTCGCATATATTAGCCATTGATACATAAAACCTAGACAAGTATTGAAATAATCATCCCTGTAGGTGCCAAAGTTCATTTCAGCAATTGGAAAGGCCAATGTTTCAAAATTAAGTGCCTTATGGTCAAAAAATATAATGACTATAAACATGAGAAACATCGGCCTCATATATCCATCGTGTAGTACTAGGTTGGTCAAACACCAACTCATTAAGGTGTGTATATTACTAGTTGCGAGCATGTTTCCGTGGATATATGTATATATTTCTAATCTAATTCATATGCAAAACTCCAACTTTTGGCCTGTAAAAATCGTGTTAATTTGTTCTACATGGCATATGCTATTGAGTTGGACAGTTACTAACTGAAATATTTATTGCAGTTAAGTTAATAGAAATATATCTTCTCTAAGCTGAAGCTCGACTTCAGAATAATAAGTTTCTCTGATCAATATTTTCATACCATCTTTAATTTGTGCTAGGCTGCAGTGCTTCGTGAACATCTACATGCTGAAAGGAATGATAAATGCCTCTCACTCCTTGACTTATGTGTTTTAAGTGAAGATATCAAATGAAATACATGGTTAGCAGTAATTACATATCATTAAAATGCATAACAAAGAATTACCAAGCAAGCAGGGACAACATTAAATCTGTTAGCAAATCCTTCCATTTGGCCTGCTCAAATCCAATAGCAATTGAAGAATATAGGCTCGGATCAGGGACCATTAGGCTTAGAATATAGTTGCAGCAAGTACCCTCCTATAATAGCAGTCACATTTTAGTATCATCACAACCTAGTAAAACATATCTAAAAAAAGAGCATGGAATCAGGTCATGAGTTAGCCACTAGGAGTCTAATTAGGGTTTCAAGGCTGCTGAAGTAGCATATCAAATAGAGAGCAATTCTAGGATTTGTAAGGAACTGAATTACTTCATATAAAGTAGAGAAGCAAGCTCTTTCACCATTCAAGTGAAACTCTAGCCGTCAAATAAGATTTAGAAAAGGCAACAATAGTTTAGTGCCATAATTGACACACTCCCTAGCTAGAACACTTGCCCTCTACGTCTTAAATTTTAGATCTAATTTTTGATTCAATGTTGAGCTTTACGAGTCAATAAATTTAAGCATTAACTGCAAAAGAGTTAAAAATTGGATTAAGTATTGGGAGATGTAAAATGCTACGTGTTATGTGAATTGTTAAAGAAGAAAAGTTTAGCGTAAAGTTTTAAGCATTCAAAATAGTTTACACTTATTATCTTAAGTGTTAAATATTGACAAAATTTTTAAAACAGAAAAATTAAGAGAACAAGAAGTAAGAAAATACAAAACAATACGTAAATATAATGAGAATAGAAAAATATAAAACAACAATTAGATGCAAAGAAGAATGAAACAGAAAATTATGAGAAGATGAAATATAAAACATAAAATTCGATACAAAACAAAATCAAGAAGTAAAACATATAAAAGATAGAAAAACATAAAATTAAGATAATTAAAATAGAAAGAGACAAAATTAAAGAAGGATATAAAATAGGAAATACAGAAGCAAAAGAAAATATAGAACATAAAATTAAACATAAAATAAAAAATAGAGAGAAAAATTAGGTTATTAAACCAAAAATAAATAAAATTGAAAATCAGTAAAAAAATAAATAATTAAATATAATTCAAAAAATAGAGAAGAAGAAAATAAAGATATAAATAAATATAAAATGTAAAATATAAAATAAAATAGAGATACGTAGTAGTAGAAGAAGAAGATATATACAACAACAAAAAAAAAGATGGAGAGAAGAAGAAAATAAAACAAAAAATTAATCAAAAAATAAAATTATAAAACAAAATATAGAATAGAAGAACAGAAAATTAATAAAAAATGATATTATAAAAAAAATATAGAGTAGAAGAATAAAATATTAAGAAGAAAATACAAAACATAAAATTAGAAAAACTCAAGATAAAGAAGAGGAGGATCATGAGAAAAACAATGCAAGTTAATATAAAATTGAATATGTAAAATAAAAATGGATAAAAAAAATATAAGAATAAAGAAAAGAACTTGCAACATAGAAGACAAGGAACATATAAAATAGATATTAGGAGAACAAAGGGAGTGTACAATAAAAAATATAAAACAAAAATCTAAGGAAAAAATATATAATAACATTAAATATAAACTACAAAACTAAAACTTAGTAAATTTAAAACACGAATAAGAAGAAAAGAGAAAAGAATAATAAAAAAAAAGAATAATATAAAAGACAATGAAATATTTAATGAAAAAGTTTAAAAGAGAGAATAAAATAGAAGATATAAACAAAAATATAAAATAAAAATCACTAGAAAAAGAAGAGTAGAATATTAAATTAAATATAGAATAAAAAATTCAGACAATAAGTATATAAAATAAATAATTAACAATAAATCAGAAAATTGAGAAGAGAATAAAAAAATATAAAACATAAAAAATATAGAAGAAAATGAAGAAGAACAATAAGAACAATAAGAAGAATATAAAATAGACAAAAAAAAATTAAGAGAAGTTACGAAACAAAAAGTTAACCATAAAACAAAATTAAGAAAAGAAGAAGCCACAAAATAGAAGAGAAAGAATGTATAAAATGAATGGATATAAAATTTTGTCGATAGGATTTTAACCTCAATCTTATTAGGTTTTAAACTATTGGATTTATCTAGAAATTAGTATAATTGATAATTAAAAAATCGGTCTATAATAGTATCATAAAATTTACTAACAGTCTGGTTTAGTTTAGTTTAGGATTTAGGATTTGTGTTTTAGGGTTTAGGGTTTAGGGTCTGTGTTTTTTAATTGGGCAAAACTAAATTGCTAGTAAATTTTGTTACACCATTACATACCATTTTTACTAATCCCTAAATAAAAATAACAATTTAAAACCTGATAGCATTAAGATTAAAATCCTATCGATAGGATTTTATATCCACTCAATATAAAATAGATTTTAAGGGAACAAAAGGAGTATACCACAAAAAACATACAATAGAAAACTAGGATAAAAACATATAAAAAATAAAACTAAATATAAACTAGAAGACAACAACTTAGAAAATTTTGGACAAAAATGAGAAGACAAAATAAAAGATAAAATAAAAAATTAAGAAGATAAAGAAAATAATTTTAAAATAGAAGACATAAAGAAAAATATGAAAGAAAAATTAATAGGAAAAAAGAGCGAAATATAAAATAGAAAATTGAGACAAAAAATATATAAAATGTAGAATTAACTACAAACCAAAAATACAGAAAAAATAAGAAACATATATAATATAAAAAATAGAGAAAGAAGAAGAATATAAAATAAACAAATAGAAAATTAAGAGAAGGGATGAAACATAAAAGTTAATCATAAAATAGAAATATAAAAAAATGAAACCAGAAAATTATATATTTGAGAGAAAATTACAAAGAATTTAAAGATATAAAACAAGAAAATAAAAAACTTAACAGAGGAGGAACAAGATGTAAAATAGAAAAGTAAATAAAAAAATATATATATCAAAATAATCATAAAATACAAAACAAAAAATTATGCACAAAAGGTAAACTTAAGAAGTAGAGGAAGAGAAAAATTAAGAATGAGAATTTGAACATATAAAATAAAAAAAATTAAGAGAAGAAGAACAAGATGTACAGTAGAAAAATAAATAAAAAATATAAAACAAAAAATATGGTACAAAATAAGCCTAAATATAAAAGAGTAGAAGAATATAAAGAAAAATAAGATATTAGACAGAAAAATAAAAAGAATCAAAAAATAGAAAAGATGAGAACTAAAAAGTAATATAAAAGAGAAACTGAAACACAAAATCGTTTATCAAAAAAAATTAAGGAGAATTTAAAGATATAAAACAACAAAAAGAAAAATTAGAGGAACAAGATGTAAGATAGAAAAGTAAATATGAGTTATTGTGACTTAAGATAATTTTGGATGATCTAAGAATTAAAAGAGGAGTTGTGAAGTTGTATTGTGACAACAAGTCAATTGTAAGGATTGCTTAAAATCGAGTTCAACATGACAGGACCAAGCATACTGTGGTGGATCGACATTTCGTTAAAGAGAAGTTAGATAATGGTCTTATCACTATTCCATATATGCCTTCCAAGAATCAACAAGCTGATATATTAAGCTCCTCCAAGCATCACATAAACCAGAATGAGTGTACCAATAGTATGTAGTGATAAAACTAAATAAACAAAAATTTCTAGGGCTTTGGGATTGAATAGAGACTAAAAGATAATAGATTTAAACATGCAAAATGATCAGAACAACATACCTTGAACTTTTAGATTCCTCTGCTTCTTCTAAAGAAATAGGATAAACCTTGGTGCACATTAAGTCCTTCCACTTCAGGTGAGTGATCAACATTTTCGTGATCTCCTTGTCCTCCATTTTTTGCAAACCAAAGCCTCACTAAGAAGAATCAGAAACTTAATTAGCAATTAGTTTTTGAGTTATGTGCATAATTTTCTGAAAAAGAACTCAAATACTATTGGTAATACTGTGCATTGAAACCTTGATAAGAATCTCACACCATCTATTGCTGTTAGTGCCATGTAATTAAAAGTTCATGTGATTAGGAAGAGAGACTTTCGGATATAGTGATGTCCCTATTAAGATCCTCATATGCAATGATAGATCACAACAACAAAGAAGATGAACACAAATGCCTGTAAGCAACAAAAATGTTATCAAAAAATAACCTTAGGCCTCTTGGACCCCAATTAGCTTTAGTAAATAGATGAGATAGTAAAAAAAGTCTAGCTAACAGAAAACCCCGATTGCTACCTACTGATAACTAAATCAAGGCTGCATCCTTTAACATTAATCTTATGATAATAGAAAATCCTAACCTTTATTTATTGAAAACTAAAGCAAGAATGCAACCTTTGCCAATAATCTCGTGGCATCAAAATAGTATTTACACAAGAAAAACATAGAAATTAAAAGCACAAAAAAGCAGAATGATCACAGAATCAAAATAATTATTAAAAGAACAAAAAAAAGATGATAGCTCAATGATTTTAGAAATCATATTACACCATAATTAGTAAATACATGATGTATACCTAGACGGTGTGGAACTGCCAGTTTTTTCAATTGCTTTTACTTTTGGTACTTCCTTTCTATGTCTACTTGGAGCAAACATTTCCCAAGCATTTCCTTTCTATAATGTAGCTTGCAATGCAGCCTTTGCTTGAAAGTATGCTATGTGCTCTTGACAGTGTGTATGTCCTCCATGTTCTCAAGTTCAAATAGAAACTTGAGCTCAAAAACTCAAAAAAAAAATAATAATCAAAAGATGCTAAGAAACAATCAATTCAAACTCCCATAAAGTTTAGAAATGTGTATCTTAGAATGCCTCCAATCGCTATGAGAACTCCAATAGCATGCAATGACAAGGCAATAACAACCATCTAAAACCCTACGACTTCGTATTTGAAACCCTAACACATCAAATCTAAGAAAATAATCAATTTAAATCCACATAAAAATAAGAACAATGTACCTCAATCCTTAGAGCTCTAAATTCCTCCAATCACATGAAGCCACAAAACAAACCCAAAAAAGAATACCCATCGCATACAATGAGAATACAAGAATACAGAAATCAATTTGAAAACCTATAATCAATTGTTGTGGTCTGAAATTGAAACAGAAACTTGAACTCAAAAACTCCAGAAAAAAAAAACAATCAAAAGTTGTCAAGAAATAATCAGTTCAGACTCCCAAAAATATTAGAATGTGTACCTCAGTGCCACTCATTGCTCCACGAACTCCAATTGCATGTAATGAAAAGACAAAACCAATCATCTAAAACCCAAAATGACTGTTTACGGCTTCAGTTTTGAAACCCTAACTCAATAGCCTAAGAAAAATCAATTTAATACAAGATAAAGAAAATGGCAGCATACCGTAGTCCTTGGAGCTCCAAAATCCTCCAATCACTTGAAGCCACAAAACAAGTCCAAAAAAGAAATACACAATGCATATAATGACAGTACAACAATGCATAAATCAATCTAAAACCCATAATTGGCTGATATCTTCTCAGATTCAAATAGAAACCCCAAGAAGATGTTAAGAAACATTTAGTCAAGAGCCCCAAAAAGATCAGAATAATGTACCTCAGAATGCCTCCTCCATCGCTCCATGAACTCCAATCACATCCAATGAGAAGACAAAACCAATGACCTAAAATCTAAAATGGCCATTTATGATTTT
>RXID01017761.1:0-15433 GCA_005019695.1 Trichopus zeylanicus subsp. travancoricus | reverse complement strand
AAATTTACTGGTAAATAAATATTTTATTTCTAAAAAATAACATATATGATCTGTTCGTAAATTATATTTATATTCTTTTAGTATCTTGTACTAAATTTAATAAATTTGTATTTTACGTTTATCAAACTATTTTACGAGAAAAAGGTATATTAAATGAATGCCAAGTTAATCGGATTATAATTATAAGGATAAAATAAATTCGGTATTTAGGGGCTCTGGGGCTGAAATGTACAGCAAGGGGGGAAAGGACCACGCGGTGGCGAAGAGGAGGCTGGGGAGCGGACGGCTGGTGGTACTGAGAAAGCAAGCATAGAATGTGCAAAAAAGATGAGAGGGGGGCCAGGTACGGAAAGGAGAGGAGAGCCCGGCATGGGGGGACAAAAATGAAAAGGAAAGGGAAGATAGGGTGCGGGCGCATGAGAGAGAGAGGAAGCAGTGGGGCAAGGCCAGTCGAGAGAAAATACTCATCCAAAGGTCGAAAGGGAGTACAAGTCGAACGAGGCCCTCGCCACCACAGAGCGTCCCTCGGAAGTGGACCCGATGGTGATGCTACGCTTGACGCAAACCGACAGATGGCGCTTCATTATAGGGGGGGGTCAAGTTTCCAAAGGTATAGGAATTTTTCAGGAGGCCTCTTATTTTCTAGTGGTTGTTTGTTAATATATTATGTTATTCTATTCGCTTATAAATGAATTATTAATTTTTAACAGATGAAATATATTTTGTGTTCATGAATTGTATTTATATTTTTTATGTTTTTACCAAATATAATATTAAATTTAATATGGTTTTTGAAACATAGAGAACAAATCGATTTCTAATTCCGACCAAAAAATACTCATCCAAACACCGAAATCGGACAATTTCAACAATTCCATCACTATCAATGAATTCACAGAGTTGACCAATTTCTCAATTCCATATTGGGAATTCATCGGAACGATGCTTAGGGGTCTCTTTGGACGGATTTCAAACCCCACGAGTTGAGGAAATTAGAGGAAATAAAAGTCCAGCTCCTAAATTACGGTGCTTAGTACGTTTGCAAAATTCGGAATTGACAGAATTGGACAATTCTTACCCTTCTCCAATTCTGGTTTTGAATTCAAAAATTTTGCGAGCAATTTATATAAATCTTGGGAACTCTCGCCGGGCCCACAAATTCACATTTAGGCCATTCTTTAAGAGTTCTTTATTTTTAAACTAATTTACTTGTTTTAATTTTAAAGTATTTGTTTCCCCAAAAATAAATCATATTTAGAAATTATACTATTAAGTTTATCAAATTATTTAACTTGTTAGCTAAAATACAATAAACAAATCTTGAATTAATTTTTTGATATTTAGATAATTCTTCTTTTACAGGACATTTTAATAATTAGATCAATTTTCGAAATAATAAATTTTTTTTCGAGGAAAATATTTACTTTTCTGTAATCAAATTATTTAACAGGCAAAAAAATAATACGTAAATCCCAATCGAATTGAATTATAACCCTAAAATTCTTTATTCTCGTGCCACTTTTAAATTTATATTAATTTGTTAATCAAGTAATTATTATCTAATATTAATATATTACATTTTATTATTTACTTATAAATAAAGTGCTTATTTCTAAAAAATAGTATATACGTGGTGTTTGTAGATTATCTTTATATTTTCCTAGGATTTTGTAACAAAATTTAATACTAAATTTCATACCTATATGTGTATATATATATATAGGTATATATATATGTATGTATTTATATATATAGATATATATATATATATATTACGTCTATCAAACTATTTAACGAGAAAAAATATATTAATAAATCCAGAATTAATTGCATTATTATTATACAATTCATTTTTCTGTGCCATTTTGATATTATGTTATTTTTTAAATTAACTTACTGTTTTCGAAAATTCATATATTATATTATTCTATTTACTTAAAGATAAAGTATTAATTTTCAAAAAATAATATATTTTTTTGTTTATAAATTACATTTATATTTTGAAAGTTTGTGCCAAATATAACGTTAAATTTAATGTGTTTTTCGAAATAGAGAGAGCAAATGAATTTCTAATTTCATCTAAAAAATACTCATCCCAAAATTGGAATTAACCAATTCCGATAATTCCCTTACTTTCTAGGAATTGACAGAGTTGACCAATTTCTCAAAATCCAGATTGAGGATTCATCGGAATGGCGCTTAAGGATCTATTGGGATGGATTCGAACTCCTAGGAATTCAGAGAATTGGAGGAATGAAATGTCGAACTCCTTAATTACGGTGTTTAGTTCGATTTCAAAATTCGGAGTCGACGGAATTAGACAATTCCTACCGTTTTCCAATTTCGATTTTCGGTTCCAAAAATTTTGAGAGAAATACAACTAATTATCGGGAATTACGGCGGGGACCGGAAATTAACCTTTATGCCATTTTTCAAAAGTTCTTTATTTTTAATTTGATTTGCTTGTATGAATTTTAAAATATTTATTTCCCTGAAAATAAATTATGTTGAAAAATTGTAATGTTAAAATTTTCAAATCATTTAAATTGTTAGCTAAAACGTAATAAACAAATTCGAAATTACTTTTATTCTATTTAAATAATTATTTATTTTCGGGCCATTTTAATAGTTATATTAATTTTTTAAATAACAAATGATATTTATAAAAAATACGTATTTTATATTTATTAAATTATTTGATTAAGAAAATAATAAATCCTCAATTAATTGTATTATAATTATTGAATTCCATATTTTTGGCCAGTTTAAAATTTTAATCAATTTTCTAAATTAACTCGGCATTTTCTAATATTAATTTTTTTTATTAAATTTACTGGTAAATAAATATTTTGTTTCTAAAAAATAACATATATGTTCTTTTCGTAAATTATATTTATATTCTTTTAGTATCTTGTACTAAATTTAATAAATTTGTATTTTACGTTTATCAAACTATTTTATGAGAAAAAGGTATATTAAATGAATGTCAAGTTAATCGGATTCTAATTATAAAATTCTTTATTTCTAGGCCTTTTCGAAATTTACATCAATTTTTTAAGTTACCTCGGCATTTTCTAATATTAGCTTTTTATCTTATTCTACTTCCTTATCAATAAAGCATTAATTTTCAAAAAATAATATATGTTTTCCATTTACGAATTATATTTATATCTTTCCATTTTCTACAAAATGTAAAATTAAATTTAATATATTTTCTTCGAATTGAGAGGATTAATCAATTTTTAATTCCATCGACAAAATACTCATCCAAATTCCGAAATTAGACAATTCTAACGATTCCCTCCATTTCTCGGAATTGACAGAGTTGATCACTTAGTCAACTCCAGATTGCGAATTCATTATTTTTGGCCAATTTCAAATTTATATTAATTTTTTCATTAGCCTATTATTTTTTGTTGTTAATATATTATGTTATTCTATTCGCTTATAAATAAATTATTAATTTTTAACAGATAAAATATATTTTGTGTTGATGAATTGTATTTATATTTTTTAAGTTTTTACCAAATATAATATTAAATTTAATATAGTTTTTAAAACATAGAGAACTAATCGATTTCTAATTCGGACCAAAAAATACTCATCCAAACACCGGAATCATACAATTTCTACAATTCCCTCACTATCGAGGAATTCACAGAGTTGACCAATTTCTCAATTCCAAATTGGGAATTCATCGGAACGACGCTTAAGGGTCTCTTTGGACGGATTTCAAACCCCACGAATTGAGGAAATTGGAGGAATTAAAAGTCCAGCTCCTAAATTACGGTGCTTAGTACGTTTGCAAAATTCGGAATTGACAGAATTGGACAATTCTTACCCTTCTCCAATTCTGGTTTTGAATTCTAAAATTTTGCGAGCAATTTATCTAAATCCTGGGAATTCTCGCCGGGCCCACAAATTCACATTTAGGCCATTCTTTAAGAGTTCTTTATTTTTTAATAACGCATGGTACTGGGGGTTAAATTTTGAAAGTAGGGGTGCCCAAAAAGAAAGCCAATTGAGAAATGAGACTAGGAAGTTTATCACCTTATTTAACTTGGGTAGCTAAAATACAAGAACAAAAGCGGAAGAAAGTGGGGATATTTTAGATAATTCTTCTTTTACAGGCTATTTTAATAATTGTATCAATTTTCGAAATAATAAATTTTTTCCGAAGAAAATATTTGCTTTTCTGTAATCAAGTTATTTAAGAGGCAACAAAATAATACGTAAATGCCAATCGAATTGAATTATAACTATAAAATTCTTTATTCTCGGGCCACTTTTAAATTTATATTAATTTGTTAATCAAGTAATTGTTATCTAATATTAATATATTACATTTTATTATTTACTTATAAATAAAGTGCTTATTACAATAGTATATATGTGGTGTTTGTAGATTATCTTTATATTTTCCTAGGATTTTGTAACAAAATTTAATACTAAATTTCATACCTATATGTGTGTGTGTGTATATATATATATATATATATATATATATTACGTCTATCAAACTATTTAACGAGAAAAAATATATTAATAAATCCAAAAGTAATTGCATTATTATTATACAATTATTTTTTCTGTGCAATATTGATATTATGTTATTTTTTAAATTAACTTGCTTTTTTCGAAAATTCATATATTAAATTATTCTATTTGCTTAAAGATATAGTGTTAATTTTCAAAAAATAATATTTTTTTTGTTTATAAATTACATTTATATTTTGAAAGTTTGTACCAAATATAACGTTAAATTTAATATGTTTTTCGAAATAGAGAGAACAAATGAATTTCTAATTTTATCTGAAAAATACTCATCCCAAAATTGGAATTAGCCAATTCCGTTAATTCCCTTACTTTCTGGGAATTGACAGAGTTGACCAATTTCTCAAAATCCAGATTGAGGATTCATAGGAATGGCGCTTAAGGATCTATTGGGATGGATTCGAAATCCTAGGAATTCAGAGAATTGGAGGAATGAAATGTCGAACTCCTTAATTACGGTGTTTAGTTCGATTTCAAAATTCGGAGTCGACGGAATTAGACAATTCCTACCGTTTTCCAATTCGATTTTCGGTTCCAAAAATTTTGAGAGAAATACAACTAATTATCGGGAATTACGGCGGGGACCGGAAATTAACCTTTAGGCCATTTTTCAAAAGTTCTTTATTTTTAATTTGATTTGCTTGTATGAATTTTAAAATATTTATTTCCCTGAAAATAAATTATGTTGAAAAATTGTAATGTTAAAATTTTCAAATCATTTAAATTGTTAGCTAAAACGTAATAAACAAATTCGAAATTACTTTTATTATATTTAAATAATTATTTATTTTCGGGCCATTTTAATAGTTATATTAATTTTTTAAATAACAAATGATATTTATAAAAAATACGTATTTTATATTTATTAAATTATTTGATTAAGAAAATAATAAATCCTCAATTAATTGTATTATAATTATTGAATTCCATATTTTTGGCCATTTTAAAATTTTAATCAATTTTCTAAATTAACTCGGCATTTTCTAATATTAATTTTTTTTATTAAATTTACTGGTAAATAAATATTTTGTTTCTAAAAAATAACATATATGTTCTGTTCGTAAATTATATTTATATTCTTTTAGTATCTTGTACTAAATTTAATAAATTTGTATTTTACGTTTATCAAACTATTTTATGAGAAAAAGGTATATTAAATGAATGTCAAGTTAATCGGATTATAATTATAAAATTCTTTATTTCTGGGCCTTTTCGAAATTTACATCAATTTTTTAAGTTACCTCGGCATTTTCTAATATTAGCTTTTTATCTTATTCTATTTCCTTATCAATAAAGCATTAATTTTCAAAAAATAATATATGTTTTCCATTTACGAATTATATTTATATCTTTCCATTTTCTACAAAATGTAAAATTAAATTTAATATATTTTCTTCGAATTGAGAGGATTAATCAATTTTTAATTCCATCGAGAAAATACTCATCCAAATTCCGAAAGTAGACAATTCTAACGATTCCCTCCATTTCTCGGAATTGACAGAGTTGATCACTTAGTCAACTCCAGATTGCGAATTCATTATTTTTGGCCAGTTTCAAATTTATATTAATTTTTTCATTAGCGTATTATTTTCTGTTGCTAATATATTGTGTTATTCTATTCGCTTATAAATAAATTATTAATTTTTAACAGATAAAATATATTTTGTGTTGATGAATTGTATTTATATTTTTTAAGTTTTTACCAAATATAATATTAAATTTAATATAGTTTTTAAAACATAGAGAACTAATCGATTTCTAATTCGGACCAAAAAATACTCATCCAAACACCGGAATCATACAATTTCAACAATTCCCTCACTATCGAGGAATTCACAGAGTTGACCAATTTCTCAATTCCATATTGGGAATTCATCGGAACGACGCTTAAGGGTCTCTTTGGACGGATTTCAAACCCCACGAATTGAGGAAATTGGAGGAATTAAAAGTCCAGCTCCTAAATTACGGTGCTTAGTACGTTTGCAAAATTCGGAATTGACAGAATTGGACAATTCTCACCCTTCTCCAATTCTGGTTTTGAATTCTAAAATTTTGAGAGCAATTTATCTAATTCCTGGGAATTCTCGCCGGGCCCACAAATTCACATTTAGGCCATTCTTTAAGAGTTCTTTATTTTTAAACTAATTTACTTGTTTTAATTTTAAAGTATTTGTTTCCCCAAAAATAAATCATATTTAGAAATTATACTATTAAGTTTATCAAATTATTTAACTTGTTAGCTAAAATACAATAAACAAATCTTGAATTAATTTTTTGATATTTAGATAATTCTTCTTTTACAGGCCATTTTAATAATTAGATCAATTTTCGAAATAATAAATTTTTTTTCGAGGAAAATATTTACTTTTCTGTAATCAAATTATTTAACAGGCAAAAAAATAATACGTAAATCCCAATCGAATTGAATTATAACCATAAAATTCTTTATTCTCGTGCCACTTTTAAATTTATATTAATTTGTTAATCAAGTAATTATTATCTAATATTAATATATTACATTTTATTATTTACTTATAAATAAAGTGCTTATTTCTAAAAAATAGTATATACGTGGTGTTTGTAGATTATCTTTATATTTTCCTAGGATTTTGTAACAAAATTTAATACTAAATTTCATACCTATATGTATATATATATATATTACGTCTATCAAACTATTTAACGAGAAAAAATATATTAATAAATCCAGAATTAATTGCATTATTATTATACAATTCATTTTTCTGTGCCATTTTGATATTATGTTATTTTTTAAATTAACTTACTGTTTTCGAAAATTCATATATTATATTATTCTATTTGCTTAAGGATAAAGTATTAATTTTCAAAAAATAATATATTCTTTTTGTTTATAAATTACATTTATATTTTGAAAGTTTGTACCAAATATAACGTTAAATTTAATATGTTTTTCGAAATAGAGAGAACAAATGAATTTCTAATTTCATCTGAAAAATACTCATCCCAAAATTGGAATTAGCCAATTCCGTTAATTCCCTTACTTTCTGGGAATTGACAGAGTTGACCAATTTCTCAAAATCCAGATTGAGGATTCATCGGAATGGCGCTTAAGGATCTATTGGGATGGATTCGAAATCCTAGGAATTCAGAGAATTGGAGGAATGAAATGTCGAACTCCTTAATTACGGTGTTTAGTTCGATTTCAAAATTCGGAGTCGACGGAATTAGACAATTCCTACCGTTTTCCAATTCCGATTTTCGGTTCCCAAAATTTTGAGAGAAATACAACTAATTATCGGGAATTACGGCGGGGACCGGAAATTAACCTTTAGGCCATTTTTCAAAAGTTCTTTATTTTTAATTTGATTTGCTTGTATGAATTTTAAAATATTTATTTCCCTGAAAATAAATTATGTTGAAAAATTGTAATGTTAAAATTTTCAAATCATTTAAATTGTTAGCTAAAACGTAATAAACAAATTCGAAATTACTTTTATTATATTTAAATAATTATTTATTTTCGGGCCATTTTAATAGTTATATTAATTTTTTAAATAACAAATGATATTTATAAAAAATACGTATTTTATATTTATTAAATTATTTGATTAAGAAAATAATAAATCCTAAATTAATTGTATTATAATTATTGAATTCCATATTTTTGGGCCATTTTAAAATTTTAATCAATTTTCTAAATTAACTCGGCATTTTCTAATATTAACATTTTTTTTATTAAATTTACTGGTAAATAAATATCTTAGTTCTAAAAAATAACATATATGTTCTGTTCGTAAATTATATTTATATTCTTTTAGTATCTTGTACTAAATTTAATAAATTCGTATTTTACGTTTATCAAACTATTTTATGAGAAAAAGGTATATTAAATGAATGTCAAGTTAATCGGATTATAATTATAAAATTCTTTATTTCTGGGCCTTTTCGAAATTTACATCAATTTTTTAAGTTACCTCGGCATTTTCTAATATTAGCTTTTTATCTTATTCTATTTCCTTATCAATAAAGCATTAATTTTCAAAAAATAATATATGTTTTCCATTTACGAATTATATTTATATCTTTCCATTTTCTACAAAATGTAAAATTAAATTTAATATATTTTCTTCGAATTGAGAGGATTAATCAATTTTTAATTCCATCGAGAAAATACTCATCCAAATTCCGAAATTAGACAATTCTAACGATTCCCTCCATTTCTCGGAATTGACAGAGTTGATCACTTAGTCAACTCCAGATTGCGAATTCATTATTTTTGGCCAGTTTCAAATTTATATTAATTTTTTCATTAGCCTATTATTTTCTGTTGTTAATATATTGTGTTATTCTATTCGCTTATAAATAAATTATTAATTTTTAACAGATAAAATATATTTTGTGTTGATGAATTGTATTTATATTTTTTAAGTTTTTACCAAATATAATATTAAATTTAATATAGTTTTTAAAACATAGAGAACTAATCGATTTCTAATTCGGACCAAAAAATACTCATCCAAACACCGGAATCATACAATTTCAACAATTCCCTCACTATCGAGGAATTCACAGAGTTGACCAATTTCTCAATTCCATATTGGGAATTCATCGGAACGACGCTTAAGGGTCTCTTTGGACGGATTTCAAACCCCACGAATTGAGGAAATTGGAGGAATTAAAAGTCCAGCTCCTAAATTACGGTGCTTAGTACGTTTGCAAAATTCGGAATTGACAGAATTGGACAATTCTCACCCTTCTCCAATTCTGGTTTTGAATTCTAAAATTTTGAGAGCAATTTATCTAATTCCTGGGAATTCTCGCCGGGCCCACAAATTCACATTTAGGCCATTCTTTAAGAGTTCTTTATTTTTAAACTAATTTACTTGTTTTAATTTTAAAGTATTTGTTTCCCCAAAAATAAATCATATTTAGAAATTATACTATTAAGTTTATCAAATTATTTAACTTGTTAGCTAAAATACAACAAACAAATCTTGAATTAATTTTTTGATATTTAGATAATTCTTCTTTTACAGGCCATTTTAATAATTAGATCAATTTTCGAAATAATAAATTTTTTTTCGAGGAAAATATTTACTTTTCTGTAATCAAATTATTTAACAGGCAAAAAAATAATACGTAAATCCCAATCGAATTGAATTATAACCATAAAATTCTTTATTCTCGTGCCACTTTTAAATTTATATTAATTTGTTAATCAAGTAATTATTATCTAATATTAATATATTACATTTTATTATTTACTTATAAATAAAGTGCTTATTTCTAAAAAATAGTATATACGTGGTGTTTGTAGATTATCTTTGTATTTTCCTAGGATTTTGTAACAAAATTTAATACTAAATTTCATACCTATATGTGTATATATATATATAGGTATATATATATGTATGTATTTATATATATATATATATATATATATATATATATATATATTACGTCTATCAAACTATTTAACGAGAAAAAATATATTAATAAATCCAGAATTAATTGCATTATTATTATACAATTCATTTTTCTGTGCCATTTTGATATTATGTTATTTTTTAAATTAACTTACTGTTTTCGAAAATTCATATATTATATTATTCTATTTGCTTAAGGATAAAGTATTAATTTTCAAAAAATAATATATTCTTTTTGTTTATAAATTACATTTATATTTTGAAAGTTTGTACCAAATATAACGTTAAATTTAATATGTTTTTCGAAATAGAGAGAACAAATGAATTTCTAATTTCATCTGAAAAATACTCATCCCAAAATTGGAATTAGCCAATTCCGTTAATTCCCTTACTTTCTGGGAATTGACAGAGTTGACCAATTTCTCAAAATCCAGATTGAGGATTCATCGGAATGGCGCTTAAGGATCTATTGGGATGGATTCGAAATCCTAGGAATTCAGAGAATTGGAGGAATGAAATGTCGAACTCCTTAATTACGGTGTTTAGTTCGATTTCAAAATTCGGAGTCGACGGAATTAGACAATTCCTACCGTTTTCCAATTCCGATTTTCGGTTCCAAAAATTTTGAGAGAAATACAACTAATTATCGGGAATTACGGCGGGGACCGGAAATTAACCTTTAGGCCATTTTTCAAAAGTTCTTTATTTTTAATTTGATTTGCTTGTATGAATTTTAAAATATTTATTTCCCTGAAAATAAATTATGTTGAAAAATTGTAATGTTAAAATTTTCAAATCATTTAAATTGTTAGCTAAAACGTAATAAACAAATTCGAAATTACTTTTATTATATTTAAATAATTATTTATTTTCGGGCCATTTTAATAGTTATATTAATTTTTTAAATAACAAATGATATTTATAAAAAATACGTATTTTATATTTATTAAATTATTTGATTAAGAAAATAATAAATCCTCAATTAATTGTATTATAATTATTGAATTCCATATTTTTGTCCATTTTAAAATTTTAATCAATTTTCTAAATTAACTCGGCATTTTCTAATATTAATTTTTTTTATTAAATTTACTGGTAAATAAATATTTTGTTTCTAAAAAATAACATATATGTTCTGTTCGTAAATTATATTTATATTCTTTTAGTATCTTGTACTAAATTTAATAAATTTGTATTTTACGTTTATCAAACTATTTTATGAGAAAAAGGTATATTAAATGAATGTCAAGTTAATCGGATTATAATTATAAAATTCTTTATTTCTGGGCCTTTTCGAAATTTACATCAATTTTTTAAGTTACCTCGGCATTTTCTAATATTAGCTTTTTATCTTATTCTATTTACTTATCAATAAAGCATTAATTTTCAAAAAATAATATATGTTTTCCATTTACGAATTATATTTATATCTTTCCATTTTCTACAAAATGTAAAATTAAATTTAATATATTTTCTTCGAATTGAGAGGATTAATCAATTTTTAATTCCATCGAGAAAATACTCATCCAAATTCCGAAATTAGACAATTCTAACGATTCCCTCCATTTCTCGGAATTGACAGAGTTGATCACTTAGTCAACTCCAGATTGCGAATTCATTATTTTTGGCCAGTTTCAAATTTATATTAATTTTTTCATTAGCGTATTATTTTCTGTTGTTAATATATTGTGTTATTCTATTCGCTTATAAATAAATTATTAATTTTTAACAGATAAAATATATTTTGTGTTGATGAATTGTATTGATATTTTTAAAGTTTTTACCAAATATAATATTAAATTTAATATAGTTTTTAAAACATAGAGAACTAATCGATTTCTAATTCGGACCAAAAAATACTCATCCAAACACCGGAATCATACAAATTCAACAATTCCCTCACTATCGAGGAATTCACAGAGTTGACCAATTTCTCAATTCCATATTGGGAATTCATCGGAACGACGCTTAAGGGTCTCTTTGGACGGATTTCAAACCCCACGAATTGAGAAAATTGGAGGAATTAAAATCCAGCTCCTAAATTACGGTGCTTAGTACGTTTGCAAAATTCGGAATTGACAGAATTGGACAATTCTCACCCTTCTCCAATTCTGGTTTTGAATTCTAAAAGTTTGAGAGCAATTTATCTAATTCCTGGGAATTCTCGCCGGGCCCACAAATTCACATTTAGGCCATTCTTTAAGAGTTCTTTATTTTTAAACTAATTTACTTGTTTTAATTTTAAAGTATTTGTTTCCCCAAAAATAAATCATATTTAGAAATTATACTATTAAGTTTATCAAATTATTTAACTTGTTAGATAAAATACAATAAACAAATCTTGAATTAATTTTTTGATATTTAGATAATTCTTCTTTTACAGGACATTTTAATAATTAGATCAATTTTCGAAATAATAAATTTTTTTTCGAGGAAAATATTTACTTTTCTGTAATCAAATTATTTAACAGGCAAAAAAATAATACGTAAATCCCAATCGAATTGAATTATAACCATAAAATTCTTTATTCTCGTGCCACTTTTAAATTTATATTAATTTGTTAATCAAGTAATTATTATCTCATATTAATATATTACATTTTGTTATTTACTTATAAATAAAGTGCTTATTTCTAAAAAATAGTATATACGTGGTGTTTGTAGATTATCTTTGTATTTTCCTAGGATTTTGTAACAAAATTTAATACTAAATTTCATACCTATATATATATATAGGTATATATATATGTATGTATTTATATATATAGATATATATATATATATATTACGTCTATCAAACTATTTAACGAGAAAAAATATATTAATAAATCCAGAATTAATTGCATTATTATTATACAATTCATTTTTCTGTGCCATTTTGATATTATGTTATTTTTTAAATTAACTTACTCTTTTCGAAAATTCATATATTATATTATTCTATTTGCTTAAGGATAAAGTATTAATTTTCAAAAAATAATATATTCTTTTTGTTTATAAATTACATTTATATTTTGAAAGTTTGTACCAAATATAACCTTAAATTTAATATGTTTTTCGAAATAGAGAGAACAAATGAATTTCTAATTTCATCTAAAAAATACTCATCCCAAAATTGGAATTAGCCAATTCTGATAATTCCCTTACTTTCCAGGAATTGACAGAGTTGACCAATTTCCAAAATCCAGATTGAGGATTCATCGGAATGGCGCTTAAGGATCTATTGGGATGGATTCGAAATCCTAGGAATTGAGAGAATTGGAGGAATGAAATGTCGAACTCCTTAATTACGGTGTTTAGTTCGATTTCAAAATTCGGAGTCGACGGAATTAGACAATTCCTACCGTTTTCCAATTCCGATTTTCGGTTCCCAAAATTTTGAGAGAAATACAACTAATTATCGGGAATTACGGCGGGGACTGGAAATTAACCTTTAGGCCATTTTTCAAAAGTTCTTTATTTTTAATTTGATTTGCTTGTATGAATTTTAAAATATTTATTTCCCTGAAAATAAATTATGTTGAAAAATTGTAATGTTAAAATTTTCACATCATTTAAATTGTTAGCTAAAACGTAATAAACAAATTCGAAATTACTTTTATTATATTTAAAAAATTATTTATTTTCGGGCCATTTTAATAGTTATATTAATTTTTTAAATAACAAATGATATTTATAAAAAATACGTATTTTATATTTATTAAATTATTTGATTAAGAAAATAATAAATCCTCAATTAATTGTATTATAATTATTGAAT
The DNA here is from genome assembly GCA_005019695.1 of Trichopus zeylanicus subsp. travancoricus. Lineage (NCBI taxonomy): Eukaryota > Viridiplantae > Streptophyta > Magnoliopsida > Dioscoreales > Dioscoreaceae > Trichopus > Trichopus zeylanicus. The sequence goes on along the minus strand of RXID01017761.1, from coordinate 1,711 downwards.
TCCATATTTTTGGCCATTGTAAAATTTTAATCAATTTTCTAAATTAACTCGGCATTTTCTAATATTAATTTTTTTTATTAAATTTACTGGTAAATAAATATTTTGTTTCTAAAAAATAACATATATGTTCTGTTCGTAAATTATATTTATGTTCTTTTAGTATCTTGTACTAAAATTAATAAATTTGTATTTTACGTTTATCAAACTATTTTATGAGAAAAAGGTATATTAAATGAATGTCAAGTTAATCGGATTATAATTATAAAATTCTTTATTTCTGGGCCTTTTCGAAATTTACATCAATTTTTTAAGTTACCTCAGCATTTTCTAATATTAGCTTTTTATCTTATTCTATTTCCTTATCAACAAAGCATTAATTTTCAAAAAATAATATATGTTTTCCATTTACGAATTATATTTATATCTTTCCATTTTCTACAAAATGTAAAATTAAATTTAATATATTTTCTTCGAATTGAGAGATTTAATCAATTTTTAATTTCATCGAGAAAATACTCATCCAAATTCCGAAAGTAGACAATTCTAACGATTCCCTCCATTTCTCGGAATTGACAGAGTTGATCACTTAGTCAACTCCAGATTGCGAATTCATTATTTTTGGCCAGTTTCAAATTTATATTAATTTTTTCATTAGCGTATTATTTTCTGTTGCTAATATATTGTGTTATTCTATTCGCTTATAAATAAATTATTAATTTTTAACAGATAAAATATATTTTGTGTTGATGAATTGTATTTATATTTTTTAAGTTTTTACCAAATATAATATTAAATTTAATATAGTTTTTAAAACATAGAGAACTAATCGATTTCTAATTCGGACCAAAAAATACTCATCCAACCACCGGAATCATACAATTTCAACAATTCCCTCACTATCGAGGAATTCACAGAGTTGACCAATTTCTCAATTCCATATTGGGAATTCATCGGAACGACGCTTAAGGCTCTCTTTGGACGGATTTCAAACCCCACGAATTGAGGAAATTGGAGGAATTAAAAGTCCAGCTCCTAAATTACGGTGCTTAGTACGTTTGCAAAATTCGGAATTGACAGAATTGGACAATTCTCACCCTTCTCCAATTCTGGTTTTGAATTCTAAAATTTTGAGAGCAATTCATCTAATTCCTGGGAATTCTCGCCGGGCCCACAAATTCACATTTAGGTCATTCTTTAAGAGTTCTTTATTTTTAAACTAATTTACTTGTTTTAATTTTAAAGTATTTGTTTCCCCAAAAATAAATCATATTTAGAAATTATACTATTAAGTTTATCAAATTATTTAACTTGTTAGCTAAAATACCACAAACAAATCTTGAATTAATTTTTTGATATTTAGATAATTCTTCTTTTACAGGCCATTTTAATAATTAGATCAATTTTCGAAATAATAAATTTTTTTTCGAGGAAAATATTTACTTTTCTGTAATCAAATTATTTAACAGGAAAAAAAATAATACGTAAATCCCAATCGAATTGAATTATAACCATAAAATTCTTTATTCTCGTGCCACTTTTAAATTTATATTAATTTGTTAATCAAGTAATTATTATCTAACATTAATATATTACATTTTATTATTTACTTATAAATAAAGTGCTTATTTCTAAAAAATAGTATATACGTGGTGTTTGTAGATTATCTTTATATTTTCCTAGGATTTTGTAACAAAATTTAATACTAAATTTC
>RXID01017760.1:0-27035 GCA_005019695.1 Trichopus zeylanicus subsp. travancoricus | reverse complement strand
TACTACTACTACTACTACTACTACTACTACTACTACTACTACTACTACTACTACTACTACTACTACTACTACTACTACTACTACTAATACCACCACCACCACTACTACTACTACTACTATTAATACTGCTACTTCTACTTCTACTACTACTGCTGCTGCTGCTGCTGCTGCTTTTACTACTATTACTACTACAACTATTTGTACTACTACTACTATTATTGTTACCACTACTGCTACTACTACAACAACAACAACAACAACTACTACTACTACTACTATTACTATTACAACAGCCACTCCTACTACTACTATTACTATTACTATGACTACCACTCTACTCTTACTACTATTGCTGCTACTACAATAGCTACTGCTACAACTACTGCAACAACTACTACTTCTACGGCTACTACTACAATTATTACTTCTACTAGTGCTACTACTTATACTACTATTTCTACTACTACTCCTACTGCTTCTACTACTACTCCTATTACTACTGCAACAACTACTACTACTATTACCACTATTACTACAACTATGACTACAACAACAACAATAACTACTACTTCTGCCACTACTACTGGTACTACTACTTATGATGCTGCTACTACCACAACTGCTTCTACTACTACTAGAACTACTACAACTGCTACTACTACTACTACCACAATAACAACAACAACTACTACTATTACTCTTAGTACACCTATTATAACTATTACAATTACCACTAATACTTCTACAACTATTATTATTACTACTAATTCTACTAGTACTGCTGCTACTGCTACTACTACTACTACTACTACTACTACTACCATTACTGCTACTACTGCTACTATTGCTACTACTTCTTCTGCTTCTCCTACTACTATTCTACTATTACTACTACCGCTGCTACTATGATTGCTCTTACTACTTCTTCTACTACTACCACTACTAGTACTACTAGTACTACTTTCGTTGCTACTACAACTACTATTACTCTACTATAACTACTATTGTGATTGCTACTACTGATACTGCTGCTACTTCAGCTATGATAACTAATATTACTACTACTACTACTACTCCTACTAGACTACTAATGCTACTGCAGTTGCTACAGCTACTACAACTGCGACTGCTGCTATTGCTATGACTACTACTACAACTACTGCTTCTACTCCTACTCCAACTCCAACTCCTACTACTAATGTTGCTGTTGCTACTACTACCACTACTACTACTAATAATAATAATACTATTGTTACCACTTCTAGTATGATTGCTTCTACTACAAATACTACTACTACTATGCCACTACTACTACTACTGCTACTATTGCAACTACTGGCACTACAACTGCTACTACTGTTATTACTATTGCTACTACTACTATTATTACTACTAGTAGTATTAGTGGTAGTTGTTGTTGTTGTAGTAGTAGCAGTAGTGCTAGTAGTCAAAGTAGTAGGAGAAACAGTAGCAGTAGTAGTAGTACTAGTACTAGTAGGAGTACTAGTAGTAGCAATAGTAGAAGTTTTTATAGTAGTAGTAGAAGTAGTAGTAGTAGTATTAGTAGCAGTGACGGTAGTAGTTGTTGGAGTTGTAGTAGTGCTAGTAGTAGTTGTTGGAGTAGTCGTGTAGTGGTAGTTGTAGTGGTGGTAGTAGTAGTAATAGTAGAAGTTGTAGTAGTAGTAGTAGTAGTAGAAATATTTATTGTAGTAGTAGTAGTAGCCACAACAACAATAGTAATAGTAGCAGTAGTAGTAGCAATTGTAGTAGTAGTAGTAGTAGTAGTAGTAGTAGTAGTAGGAGTAGTAGTCACAGTAGTTGTTACAGTAGGGGTAGCAATATTAGTAGTTATTGTAGAAGCTGAAGTAGTAGTGGTAATAACAGCAGCAGTAGCGGGGGTAGTAGTATCAAGAGTCTTAGGAGGAGTAGTAGTAGTAGTAGTAGCGTTAGTATTAGTTGTATGGGTAGTAGTAATAGTAGTAGGTGTAGGAGTAGGACTAATAGTATGAGCAGTAGTAAGAGTTGGTGTAGCAGAAGGAGAAGTAGTAGTAGGAGTAGTAGTTATAGGAGTAGTGTTAGTATTAGAAGTAGTAGTACCAATAGTAGTTGGATTAGTAGTAGTAGCAATTATTCTAGTAGCAAAAGTATAAGCAGCAGTAGTTGTTGTTGTTGTTGTTATTGTAGTAGTTGTAGTATTAGTAGTAGTAGTAGTTAGTTGTTGTTGTAGCAATAGTAGTAGTAGTAGTAGTTTGAGTAGGGGTAGTAGTAGTAGGAGTGGTAGAAGTAGTTGGAGCTGCAGTAGGAGTAGTAGTCCTTGTAGTAGTCAGAGTAGTTGGAGTAGTAGTAATAGAAGCAGTAGTAGTAGCAATAGTAGTAGTAGTAGTAGCAGCACCAATTGTAGTAGTAGTAGCAGTAGTAGTTGCCGTATTAGTAGTAGTAGTAGTATTAATAGTAGTAATAGTAGTAGTTATTGGAGTAGTAGTAGTGCTAGTAGCAGTAGTTGTAGTAGTAGAGTAGTAGTTGTAGCAGCAGCAATAGTAGTGCTTGTGGTAGTAGTAGTAGTAGTAGGAGCAGCAGTAGTAATAGTGGTAGTAGTAGTACTAGTAGTAAAAGGACTAGTTGTGGCAATAGTAGTAGCAGTAGAAGTAGTAGCAACAGCAGTAGTGGTGGTGGTGGTAGTAGTAGCAGTTATTGTAGTAGTAGAAGTAGCAGCAGCATTAGTCGTACTAATAGTAGTGACAATATTAGCAAAAGTAGAACTAGCAATAATAATTGTAGCAGTAGGAGTAGTTGTAGTAGTAGTAGATGTAGTTGTTGTAGTAGTAGTAGTACTAGTAGTACTAATAGTTTTAGTAGTAGTAGTGGTGGTGGTGATAGGTGTAGTAGTAGTGGTAGTTGTAGTAGTAGAGGTTGTAGCAATAATAGTGGTATTAGTAGTAGTGGTAGAAGTAGCAGTGGTCGTAGTAGTAGTAATCATAGTAGTAGTAGTAGCAGGAGGAGGAGGAGTAGTAGTAGTAGTTATTATTGTAGCCGTAGTTGTAACAGTAGTAGTAGTGACAATACTAGTAGTAGTTGTTGTTGTAGTAGTAGTTGTAGTAGTAGTGGTAGCAAAAGTAGTGGTAGCAATAGGAAAAGTTATAGAAGTTGTAGTTTAAGTGGTAGTAGAGGTAGTAGTAGTTGTAGTAGTTGTAGTAGCAGTAGTAGTAGTAGTGGTGGTATTTGTAGTAATAGAACTAGTAGTAGAAAATGTTGTAGTACCAGTAGTTGTAGTAGTTGTAGTTATAGTAGTAGTATTAGTAGCAGCAGCAGCAGCTACTATAGGAGTAGTAGGAGTGGTGGTAGTAGCAATTGTTCTAGTAGTAGAAGTAGTAGTAGTTGTAGTAGTAGTAGTAGTTATTGTTGTTGTAGTATTTGTAGTTGTAGTAGTAGTTGTAGTAGTAGTACTAGTAGTAGTCATTGGATTAAGGATAGTAGGAGAAGTAGGAGTGGTAGAAGTAGTAGGAGTTATAGTAGGAGTAGTAGTAGCTATCATAGTTGGAGTAGTTGGAGCAGTAGTTGTGGTAGTAGTAGTAGTAGCAGCAGTAGTAGTAGTAGTAGTAGTGGAAGTAGTCGTAGTAGTAGTAGTAGTAGCAGCAGTAGCAGCGGCAGTAGTAGTAGAAGTAGTAGTAGTTGTAGTAGAAGTAGTAGTAGTTGTAGTAGCAGTAGCAGTAGAAGCAGTAGTAGTTGTGTTAATAGGAGTTGTCTTAGTAGTGCCAGTAGCAATAGTAGTAGTAGTAACAGTAGCTGTAGTTTCAGTAATAATAGTAGCAATAGTAGTGTAAGTAATAGTTGCAGTAGTAGTTGTTGTAGTAGTATTTGTGGAAGTAGAGGTAGTAGTAGTAGTAGGAGTTGGAGTAGTAATAGTAGTAGTAGCAGCATTGGTTGTTGTAATAGTAGTAGTTGAAGGAGTAGTAGAAGTGGTATTCATAGCAGTTGTCGGAGTAGCAGTAGAAGTAGTTGTTGTAGTATTAGTAGTAGTAGTAGGATTGGAAGTAATAGTAGTAGTAGTTATAGTAGTCTAAGTAATAGTAGTAGTAGTAGTTGTATTAGTACTGGCAGTAGCGACAGCAACAACAGTAGTAGTAGTAGAAGTAGTAGTAATAGTAGTAGTACGAGCAGTAATAGTAGCAACAATAGTAGCTGTACTAGTAGGTAGTAGCAGTTGTAGTAGCTGTATCAGCCAAAGTGGCTGAATTTGTTGCAGTATTAGAAATAGTAGTAGTGGTAGTAGTAGTGGTAGTAGTAATAGTAGTAGTAGTCGTAGTAGTACTAGTTGTAGCAGCATTAATAGCAGGATATGGAGGTGGAGGAGCAGTAGTAGTAGTAGCACTAGTAGTAGTAGTAGTAGTAGTATTTGAAGTAGTAGTATCAGTAGTAGTGGTAAGGGTAGTAGCAGTAGCAGTAATATTAGTATTTACAGTAGTAGTAGTACTGGTAGTTCTAGCAATAGTTGTAATAGCAGTAGCAGCAGCAGCAACAGCAGTAGTTGTTATTGTAGTAGTAATAGTAGCAGCAGAAGTAGAAATAAAAGTAGTAGCAGAAGTAGTAGTAGTCACAGTAGTTATAGCAATACTAGTTGTTGCAGTAGTGGTATTAGTAGCAGCGGCAGTAGTAGTAGTAATAGTAGCAGTCTCTATAGTAGTAGCAGTTGTTGTACCAGCCTAAGTAGTTGTAATAGTAGTAGCTGTATTAGTAGCAGTTGCAGCAAGAGCAGCAATAGCAGTTGTCGTAGCAGTAGTAGTAATAATAGTAGTAGGGGAAGTAATAGTACCTGTAGTAGTAATTGTACTAGTAGTTGTAGCAGTTGTAGTAGCAGTATTAGCCAAAGTTGTTTTATTTATTGCAGTATAACTAGTAGTAGATGTAGGTGTAGTACTAGTTGTAATAGTAGCAGCTATTTCGGTTGCAGTTGTAATAGTTGTTGTCATAGCAGAAGTAGTAGTAGTAGAAGTAGTAGTTGTAATAGGAGCAGCAGTAGTAGTAGTAGTAGTAGTAGTAGCAGAAGTAGTAGTAGTAATAGATTAGTAGTAGTAGTAACAGTAGCAGCAGTAGTAGTCATAGTAGTAGTAGTTGTCATGGTAGGAGTAGTTATAGTAGTAGTACTAGTAGTAATAGTAGTATTAGTAGTGGTAATAGCAGTAGTAGTTGGAGTAGTGGTAGTAGTAGTAGTAGTAGTACTAGTACTAGTATAAAAGGACTAGTTGTAGCAATAGTAGTAGCAGCAGTAGTAGTCATAGTAGTAGTAGTTGTTGTTGTTGTTGTTGTAGCAGTAGAAGTAGCAGTAATAATAGTAGTAGAAGAAGTAGTTTATAGTTTTAGCTGTAGTAGTAGTTTGTTGTCATAGTAGTAGTAGTGGTGGTGGTAATAGCAATTGTAGCAGTAGTAGAGGTATTAGCAGTAGTAGTGGTCGTAGTTATGGTAGCACAAGTAGTAGTAGTAATCATAGTAGTAGTAGTTGGAGTAGGAGTAGTAGTAGCAGTTGTTGTAGTCGTAGGAGTAGCAGCAGCAGTAGTAGCAGTAGCAACAATAGCAGAAGTAGTAGCGGGAATAGGAGAAGTAATAGAAGTAGTTATTTTATTGGTAGTAGAGGTAGTAGTAGCTGTAGTAGTGGTAGTAGTAGAAGCAGCAGCGGTAATAATAGTAGTGGTAGTTGTAGTAATAGTCTTAGTGGTAGTACTTATAGTAGTATCGGTACTAGTAGCAGGAGGAGGTGCAATAGTAGTAGTAACAGCAACAGTAGCAGCAGCAGCAATAGTGGCAGTAGTTGCAGTTGAAGCTGAAGTATTAGTAGCGATGTAGTAGTAATAGTTGTATTTGTAGTTGTAGTAATAGTAGGAGGAGTAGTATTAGCTATTGGAGTAGCAGTAGTAGTAGTAGTAGCAGTTGTAGAATTAGATGTAGTTGTAGTAGTAGTAGTCGGTATAGTTTAGGTAGTAGTAGTTCTAGTAGTTGTCATACTAGTAGTTGTAGTAGTAGCAGTGTTAGTAGTTGTTGTTGTTGATGTCACAGTAGTAGTAGTTCGAGTAGGGGTAGTAGTAGTAGCGGTGGTAGAAGTTGTAGGAGTCACAGGAGGAGTAATAGTGGCTACAGTAGTAGTAGTAGTTGGAATAGTAGTTGTAGCAGCAGCAGTAGTAGTAGTAGTAGTAGCAGTAGTAGTAGCAGCAACAACAGCAGTCGCAGCAGCAATAATAGTTGTAGTAGTACTGGTTGTAGCCTAAATCATAGTAGTAGTTGTTGTAATAGGACTAGTAGTAGTCGCAGTAGGAGTAGTATTTGTAGTAGTAATAGTAGTAGTAGCTGTAGTAGTAGTTGTTGTTGTAGTAGCAATCGTAGAAACAGTAGTTGTCATGTTAGTATTAGTAGCAGCAGCAGTAGTAGTACTAGTAGCTGTAGTAGGAGTAGGAGTAGGAATAGAAATGGTAGTAGTGGTAGTAGCAGTAGTAGTAGGAGTCTGAGTAGGAATAACAGTAGTAGTAGTAGTAGTTGCAACAGTAGCAGCAGCAGCAGCAGCAGTGGTAGTAGTAGCAGTAGTAGAAGTAGTAGCTGTAATAGTAGTATTCATAGTAGTAGTTGTAGTACCAGTAGTAGAAGGAGTAGTTGTAGTGGCAGGTGTACTTTTAGTAATGTAGTAGTAGTATTAGTAGTAGTAGTGGTAATAGTAGAAGCAAGAACATTTATTATGTAGTAGTATTAGTACTACTTGTAGTAGTAGTAATAGTTGTAGGAGCAACAGTAGCAATTACTGTATTTGTAATAATAGTAGTAGTAGTAGCAGTGGTAGTAGTAGCAGTAGCAATAGTGGTAATAGGAGTGTAGTGGTTGCAATAGTAGTTGGAGTAGTAGTCGTAGAAGTCATAGGAGTGTTAGGAGTAGTAGCAAGAGGAGGAGGAGGAGTAGTAGCAGAAGTAGCAATAGTAGTTGTGTTAATAGGAGTTGTAGTTGTAGTACCTATAGCAACTGTAGTAGAAGTAGTAGTAACAATAGCAGTAGTTTCAGTAATAGTAGCAGTAATAGTAGTAGATGTAGTAGTAGCAGTAGTAGTTGTTGTAGTAGCAATTGTAGCAGTAGAAATAGTAGTAGGAGTAGTAGCAGGAGTAGGAGTTGGGGTAGTAGTAGTAGTAGCAACAATGGTTGTTGCAGTAGTAGTAGTAGTAGTTGTTGTTGTTGTTGTTGTTGTTGTTGCTGTTGTATTAGTAGTTGTTGTAGAATTAGTAGTAGCAATATGATTAGTAGTAGTTGTAGGAGTGGAAGTAATAGTAGTAGTAGTTATAGCAGTCTAAGCAATAGTAGTAGTAGTAGCTGTATTAGTATTGGCAGCAAACAAGCGGAACAATAGTAGAAGTAGTAGAACAAGTAGTAATAGTAGTAGTACGAGCAGTAATAGTAGCAATAGTAGTAGCTGTACTAGTAGTAGTAGCAGTTGTATTAGGAGAATCGACCAAAGTGGCTGCATTTGTTGCAATATTAGTAGTAGTACTTGTAGGTGTAGTACTAGTAGTAATAGTAGCAGCAATTTCAATTGCAGAAGTAGTAGTAGTAATCATAGCAGAAGTGGTAGTAGTAGAAGTACTAGTAGTATAAGTAGCAATAGTAATAGTGGTAGAAGTAGTAGTAGTAGTAGTAATAGGACTAGAAGTAATAGTAATAGTAGGAGTCGTAGTAGTAGTAGTAATTGTAACAGTAGTTATAGTAGGAGGAGCAGCAGCAGTAGTAGTATTAGTAGTAGTAATAGTAGTAGTTGTTGGAGTAGTTGTAGTGCTAGTAGTAGTAGTAGTAGTGTGGTAATAGTTTCAGCAGCAATAGTAGTGGTGGTGGTGGTAGTAGTAGTACTTGTAGCAGTAGTAGTAGCTGTAGTAGCAGTTGTAGAAGTAGTACTATTAGTAAAAGGACTAGTTGTAGCAATAGTAGTACTAGTAGTTGTAGTAGCAACAACAGTTGTAGTAGTAGTTGTTGTACTAGTAGCAGTTGTTCTAGGAGTAGAAGTAGGAGCAGTATTAGTCCTACTAGTAGTTGTGACAGTAGTAGCAGTAATAATAGTAGTAGCAGAAGTAGCAGTAACAACGATAGTAGTGAAAGTAGTCAATGCAGTAGTAGTAGTAGTAGTTGTTGTTGTTGTTGTATTTGTAGTAGTGGTGGTAATAGTTGTAGTAGTAGTAGTGGTGATAATAGCAGTTGTAGTAGCAGTAGTTGTATTAGAAGTAGTAGTAGTAGCAGTAGTGGTGGTGGTAGCAGTAGCAGCCGAAGTAGTAGTAGTAGTAATCATAGTAGTAGTAGTAGTTGTTGTTGTTGTTGTAGCCGTTGTAGTTACAGTAGTAGTAGCAATAGTGGTAGTAGTAGTAGTAGTAGTAGCAATAGGAGAAGTAGTAGAAGTAGTAGTTTTAGTAGTAGTAGAGATAGTAGTAGTAGTAGTAGTAGTAGTAGTAGTTGTAGTAATAGTATTAGTAGTGGAAAATGTGATAGTGCCAGTAGTAATAATAGTAGTGGTAGCAGGAGGAGGAGCAGCAACATCATTAGTAGCAGCAACAGCAGTAGTAGTAGTTATTGTTGTTGTTATTGTAGTAGAAGTGGTAGCATTTGTAGTAGATGTGGTAGTTGAAGCAGGAGTAGTAGTAGTAATAGTAGGAGAAGTAGTAGTAGTAGCTATTGGAGTAGCAATAGTTGTAGTAGGAGCAGTTGTAGGATTAGAAGCAGTTCTAGCAGTCGTAGTCACTGTAGTCTAGGTAGTAGTAGTGCCAGTAGTTGTAATTGTCATAGTAGTAGTAGTACTATTAGCAGTGGTAATAGTAGTAGTGGTAGTAGTAGTTGGAGTAGGGTTAGTAGTGGTAGTAGGAGTGATATAAGTTGTAGGAGTTACAGTAGGAACAATAGTAGCTATAGTAGTAGCAGTAGTTTGAGTAGTAATAACAACAGTAGTAGTAGTAGCAGCAACAGCAGTAGTGGTAGTAGAAGTAGCAGCGACAACAGTAGTAATCTCAGTAACATTAGTTGGAGTAGTAGTGGTAGTAGTATAAATCGTAGTAGTAGTAGTAGTAGTAATGGGATTAGTAGTAGTGGCAATAGTAGTATTTGTACTAGAAGTAGTAGTTGTTGTTGTTGTTGAAGTAGCAGCTGTAGCAACAGTAGTTGTAATATTATTATTATTAGTTGCAGTAGTAGTAGCAGTAGTATTAGTAGTAATGGTAGTAGTAGTAGTAGGTGTAATAGTAGTAGGAGTAACAGTAGGAGTTGTAGTAGATGTGGTCGTAGTTGTAGGAAAGAGTAGTTGTTGTAACAATAGTAGGAGTAGGAATAGAAATAGTAGTAGTCGTAGTAGTAGAAGTTGAAGGAATAGCAATAGTAGACATATTCGTTGTAGTAGGAGTAGTAGTAGTACTGCCAGATGTACTTTTTGTAATCTAGCGGCAACAAGAGCAGTAGCAGTTGCAATTATTGTAGTAGTAGTAGTAGTAGTAGTGTTCGGTATGGTTTTCTTAGTATGATTAGAAGTAGTAGTAGTAATAGGAGTAGGAGCTGTAGTAACAGTTGCCATAGTTGTAATAGTAGTAGCAGTAATACGAGTAGTAATAGGAGTGTAGTAGTTGCAGTAGTAGCTAGAGTTGTAGTCATAGAAGTCGTAGGAGTGTTAGGCGTAGTAGTAGTACAAGTACTAGTAGCAGTAGCAGTAGTAGCAGCAAGAGTGGTAGCAGAAGCACTAGTAATAGCAGCAGTAGCTATAGTAGTTGCACTAGTACCAGTAGCAGTTGAAGCAATAGTCATAGTAGTAGTAGCATTGGCAGTTCCAAGAGTGGTAGTTGTAACAGTTGTAGCAGTGGTAGTAGTAGTTGTTGTTGTACTAGTTGTATTTGTTATAGTAGCAGCTGTTGTGGCAGTAGTTGTGGCAGTAGTTGTAGCAGTAATAGTAATAGCTTAAGCAGTAGCAGTTGTACTGGAAGTAGTAGTAGTAGAAATAGTCACATTAGTAGTAGCAGTAGTAGTAGTTGCAATAGTTGTAGTAGTACTAGTATTATTAGTAGTAGCAGCAGCAGCAGTAGTAGTTGTTGTAGTAGCAATCACAATAGTAGTAATGGTAGTTGTAATAGTTGCCATATTAGTAGCTGCTGCAGCAACAACATTAGTAGTAGTAGTAGTGGCCACAGTAGTAGCAGAAGTAGTAGTAGCAGTAATAGTAGTAGCAATAGGAGTAATAGTCATAGTAGCCATAGTAATAGTCACAATAGCAGCAACAATAATAGCACTAGTAGTAGCCGTTGTACTAGTGGTAGTAGCAGCAGTAGTAGTAGCAACAGCAGTAGTGCTAGTAGTAGAAGTAGTAGTAGCAGTAGTAGTAGTAGCAGCAGCAGCAGCAGTAGCAGTAGTAGTAGTAGTTTTTGTTATTGTTGTACGAGTAGTACTAGTAGCAATAAGAGGAGTACTAGTAGCAGCAGCAGTAGTAGTAATAGAGGTTGTAGTAGTAGCAGAAGTAGTAGTAGTAGCAGCTGTTGTTATTGTAGGAGTAGTACTAGTGGCTATAGGAGGAGTAGTAGTAGCAGTAGTTGTTGTTGTAGTAGTTGTAGTTGTAGTATTAGTAGTGGTTGTTGTTGTTGTAGAAGTAGTATTAGTCGAAGTAGAAGCAGAAGTAGTAGTAGTGGCAATGGTAGTAGTAGTGTAGTAGTCAAAGTAGTAATTGTTGTAGTAGTAGTCATAGTCGTAATAATAGTAGTAGTAGTACTAGGAGTAATAGTAGCAGTAGTTATTGTTGGTGTAGTCATAGTAGTCATAGTAGTAATAGTAACAGTCGTAGTAGTAGTAGTAGTAGTGGCACTAGTAGCATAAGTAATAGCAGTAACAGGAGAAGTAGAAGTAGTAGTACATGTTGTAGAAGTAGTAGTAGTAGAAGTAGAAGGACTAGTAGTAGTAGTAGTAGTAGCAATTGTAGGAGGAGGAGGAGCAGGTGGAGTAGTTCTAGTGGTACCAGCAGGAGCAGTAGTTGTAATAGTAGTAGTAGTAGTAGAAGTAGTAAAAGTAGTATAGTAGCAGTAGAAGTCGTAGTATCCGTAGTAGTAGTAGGAGGAGGAGCAGGAGAAGTCGTAATAGTAGTAGAATCAGAAGAAGTAGTACAAGTAGTAGTAGTAGTAGCAAAAGTAGCAGTAGCAGTAGAATCAGAAGAAGTAGTACGAGTAGTAGTAGTAGTAGCAAAAGTAGCAGTAGCAGCAGTAGGAGCAGTAGTGGTAGCAATAGTAATAGTAGTAGCAGCAGAAGTAGTAGTAGAAGTAGTAGCCGTACTAGTATTAGTGGAAATCTCAATAGTAGTAGTGGTACTAGCGGCAGCAGCAGTAGTAGTAGTGGATGTCTCAGTAGTAGTAGTAGTAGCCATATTGGAAGGCGCAACAGTTTTAATAATAGTAGTAGGTGCAACAATAGTAGTAGTTATACAAGTAGCAGTAGCATTTGTAGTACTACGAGTAATAATGGTAGCTATTGTATTTGCAGTAGTAATTGTAATAGTCATAGCAGAACTAGTAGTAGTAGCAATAGTAGCAGTAGTAAGTAGTTGTATTACTGATAGTTGTAGTAGTAATAGGACAAGTAGTAGCTATAGCGGTAATAGCAGTAGTGGACGTAGTAATAGAAGTAGTCATGGGAGGAGTAGTTATAGTAGTAGCAATAGTAGTAGTATAGTAGTGTTAGCAGTAGTAATAGTAGTAGTTGTTGGAGTAGTAGTAGTTCTAGTAGTAGTTGTTGTGGTAGTAGTGTAGTAATAGTAGTAGCAGTAGTAATAGTGGAGGTAGTAGTAGTAGTGTAGCAGTGGTAGCAGTTGTACTACTAGTAAAAGGAGTAGTTGTGGCAATACTAGTTGCAGTAGCTGTAGCAGTAGAAGTAGTCGTTGTAGTAGTAGTAGTAATAGCAGCTAAGCTTCTGCGGCTATTGTTGCTACTACTACCACCACTACTAAGATTGCTACTTCTGCTACTCATGCTACTATTATTACTACAACAATAGCTATTACTGCTACTATTGCTAAGATGCTACAACTACCGCTACTACTTCTACTACTGCTATAACTACTGCTACTTCTGCCACTAATGCTACTAGTACTATTACTACTACAACTACTGCCACTACTATTACTACTATTACTACTACACTACAACTTTTACAATAGCTACCAATACTACTACTACTACTACTACTACTACTACGCCTATTACTGCTACTGCTACTACTACTGCTGCTGCAACTACTGCTTCTGCTACTACTACTACCACTACTACAACTAAAGCTGCTACAACAATTGCTACAACTATTATAGTTGTTGCTAATACTGCTACTACTACTGCATCTGCTCCTACCACTACGCCTACTATAATAATTACTAATACTGCTATCGCTGTTGCTACTGCAACTACGACTACTACTACTTCTCCTACTACAATTGTAGTAGTTACTACTACTACTACTATGGCGAATACTGTCACCGCTACTACTACTACTACTACTACTAGTCTTACAACTGCAACTACTAGTATTACTACTACTACTATTACAACTACTCCCACTACTACTACTACTATAGCTACTGCTATTACTTCAACAACTACTGCTACTAATGCTACTATTGCGACAACAGCAACAATTACTTGTACTATTGCCGCTACAACAAGCACTAATTTGACTGCCACTAAAATTACTACTGCTGCTACTACTACTTGAACTACTACTTCTACTATTGCTACTATTGCTAGAGCAACAACTATTACTGTTATAACTACTACTACCACTACTCCTATGGCTACGACTACTGTTATAACTACTGCTACTGCAATGGCTACTAGCATAACTATTACTATCGCAACTACTACTCCCACTACTATTACTACTCCTACTATTACTACTACAGTGACTACTACTACTACTACTACTACTGTTGCTACTACTGCTACTACTACCACTACTACTACTACTACTACTGCAACTACTACACTACTATTACAACTACTTTTACACTACTACTACTTCTGTTACTCATAATACTACAACAACTACTACTACTCCTCCTCCTCCTCCTCCTACTACTACTACTAGTGCTTCGACAACTACTACTATTACTACTCCTCCTCCTCCTCCTCCTCATACTTCTACTACTACTGCTGCAACAACTAGTGCTACTCCTTCTACTCTGACTGTGAAAACTACTCCAATAACTACTTTTGCTACTAGTATTACTTCTACTACTACTACTCATCTTACTTCTACTACTACTGCTGCTGCTGCTACTACTACTACTACTATTGCCGCTACTACTACTACAACTACTGGTGCTACTACTACTTCAACAATGACTACTATTACTACTACTAATGCTCCCACTAGTACTATTACTACTACTACTAGAACTATTAATACTACTACCCCTACTACTACTACTACCACCATTACTAATGCTACTACTTCTACTTCAACAACTACTACTGCTGCTGCTGCTTCTACTACTACTACAACAACAACAACAACTACTACTACTACTACTACAACATACTGCTACTACTCTTAGAACTACTACTACTACTACTACTACTCCTACTCCTACTACTACTCCCAATCTGGCTATTGCAATTACCACTACTCCGACTAGCAATACTAATACTACTACAACTCATACTGCTACTCCTACTCCAACTACTACTACTACCACTGCATTGACAACTACATCAACTACAACTACTACAACTACTAATACTCCTACTACTACTGCTACTGCTATTATAGGTATTGCTAATATTATTACTACTATTGCTGCTATTACTACTATTACTACTACTACTCTAATTACTACTACTACTGCCAGTATTGTTGTTGTTACTACTACTATAACTACTCCTATTACTTATACTACTAATATTTCTGCTGCAACTATGACTAGTCTTGCTGCTGCTATGCAACTATTGCTCTAGTAATAGTAATAGTAGTAGTTATAGTTGTAGTAGTAGCAGTAATAGCAGTAGTAGGCATAATAGTTGTGGTAGTAGTAGTATTGGTAGCAGTTTAGTTGTAGTAGTACTAGTAGTTGTTATAGCAATAGGTGTTGCAGTAGTAGTAGGAGTAGTTGTTGTAGAATTAGTACTAATAGTAGTAGGAGTAGTAGTAAGAGGTGGAGTTGGCATAGGAGGAGGAGTAGTAGTAGTAGCAGTAGTAGTGGTAGTACTAGTCATAGTAGTAGTAGTAATAGTAGAGGTAGTAGTAGTAGGCATTGTAGTAGTAGCAAGAGCAGAAGTAGTAGTAGTAGCAGGAGTAGGATAGGAATAGTAGTAGTAGTAGTAGTAGTAGAAGAAGAAGAAGAAGAAGAAGAAGAAAAAGAAGAAGAAGAAGTTGTAGTAGCAGTAGTAGCAGCCGTAGCATTAGGAATAGTAGTAGTAGTAGTAGGTGTAGTAGTTATAATAGTAGTAGTAGTAGGCCTAGTAGGAGCCACATAAGCAAAAGGAGTTGTAGTTGTGGTGGTAGTAGTAGTAGGAGTAGTAGTTATAATAGTAGTATTAGTAGTACTAGTAGGAGTAGTAATACTAGTAGTAGTATTAGTAAAAGTAGTTGTAGTAGTACTATTAATAGCGAAAGTGGTAGTACTACTAGTAGTAGTTGTAGTAGAAGAAGAACTAGTAGTAGTAGTTGTTGTAGTAGTAGTAGTAGTAGTAGTGATAGTAGTAACAGCAGCTGGAGCAGTAGTAGCAGCAGCTGTAGTAGTAGTCGTAGTTGTCGTAGTAGCAGCAGCAATAGTAGTAGTAGTTATAGTAGTAGTAATAGTAGTTGTAGTAGTAGGAGCAGCATTGGTAGAAGTAGTAGTAGCAGTAGTAGTAGTAGTAGTAGTAGTAGTTGCACAAGTAGTACTGGGAGTAGCAGTATTCGTAGTAGTGGTAGCCACAATAGAAGGAGTTGTAGTGGTAGTAGTAGCAGTGGTAGCAGCAGTAGTAGGAGCAGTAGTCGTCGTAGTAGTAGTAGTAGTTGCAGTAGTTGTAGTCGCATTAGAAGTTAGAGAAGAAGAGTAGTAGCAGCAGTAGTAGCAATAGTAGTAGTAGTAGTAGTTATAGTGGTAGCAATTGTAGTTGTAGCTATAGTAGTAGTAGTAGGAGTAGTAGTAGTAGTAGGTGAAGTAGTAGCTAGCAGAAGCAATAATAGTACTAGTGATAGTAGCTATTATAGTGGCAGTAGTTGTAGTAACAGTAGCAGTAGTAGTTGTAGTAAAAGTAATAGCAGTAGTAGTGGTAGTTGGCAAAGTAGTAGATTACTAGTACTAGTTGCAGTAGTAGGGGAAGTTGTAGTAGTAGTGGTGGTAGCAGTAGTAGTAGTAGTTGTTGTAATAGTGGAAGTAGTAGCAGTGGTAGTAATTATAATGGTAGTTGTCGTTGTGGTAGCAGTAGTTGTAGCAGTACTGGTAGTATTAGTAGTAGTTGTTGTTGTAGTAGTCGAAGTAGTGGTAGTGGTAGTGATTGTAGGGGTAGTTGTAGTTGTGGTAGCAGTAGTGGTAGTAGTAGTACTATTAGTAGTATTAGTAGGTGTCACAGTAGTAACAGCAACGGCGGTAGTAGTGGTAGTAGCAGTAGCAATACTAGCAGTAGTAGTAGGAGTAGCAATAGTAGTCGTAGTTCGAGATGTTGAGTAGTAGCCACCATCGTAGTAGTAGTAGCAGTAGTAGTAGTAGTAGTAGCAGTAGTAGTAGTAGTAAATGTGGAAGTAGTAGTAGTAGTAGTAGTAGTAGCAGTAGTAGCAGTAGTAGTGGTAGTAGTAACAGTAGTAGTATTAGTTGGAGCGGCAGCAGTAGCAGCAGTTACAGCAATAGTAGTTGTAGTGTTTGTAGTAGTAGTAGTAGTTGCAATAATAGCAATAGTAGCAACTATAGTAGTATCAGTAGCAGTAGTAGTGGCATTAGTAGTAGTAGTAGTAGTAGAAGTAGTAGTACTAGTTGTAGCAAAAGGAGCAGTAGATGGAGTAGTAGTAGTTGTCGTAGTAGCGGTAGTAACAGTAGCAGTAGTAGTAACAGTGGTAGCAGTAGTGGCAGTAGTAGCAACGACAGTATTTGTGGTAGTAGTAACAGTAGTAACAGTAGTTCTAGTGGGAGGAGGAGTAGTAGTAGTAGTAGTAGAAAAAGTAGCAGTAGTAGTAGCATAATAGTTCTAGTAGCATAAGTTGTAGATGTAGTATTAGCCGATGTAGTAGAAGTAGTGGTATAGTTAGTAGCGGCAGTAGTAGTAGTAATAGTAATAATAGTAATAGTCGTAGTAGTAGTCATAGTTGTATTAGTAATAGTAGTAGGAGTAGCTGAAGTAGTAGTTACAGTAGTAGTGTCATAATAGTAGTAGTTATCATTCTATTAGTACCAGTACTAACAATAGTAGTGGTAGTAGTAGCAGCATTAGTAGCAATAACAGTAGGAGTATTTGTAGTAGTAATAGTAGTAGCAATAGTAATTGTACTTATAGTAGTAGCAGCAATAGTAATATAGTAATAGTAGCCGTAGTAGCGACAGAAGCAGTGGTAGTAGCCGTAGTAGCGGAAAAAGCAGTAGTAGTAGTAGTAGTTGGAGCAATAGTAGCCGTAGTAGCAGTAGAAGTAGTAATAGTAATAGTAGTAGCAGTACCAGTGGTACTAGTGGCAGTAGTAGTAGCAGTAGTAGTACCAGTGGTACTAGTAGCTATAGTAGCAGTAGAAGCAGTAATAGTAATAGCAGTAGTAGTACCAGTCGTACTAGTGGCAGTACTAGTTGCAGTAGCAATACTAGTGGTACTAGTGGTAGTACTAGTAGTAGTAGCAATAGTAGTGGTTGTCGTACTAGTCGTGATAGTAGTGGTAGTAGTAATAGCAGTCATAGGAACAATAGTAGCTTTCATAGTAGTAGGTGTAGTACTAGTAGCAGTAGTAGTAGTGGGAGCAATAGTAATAGTAGTAGTACTAGCAGTAGTAGTTATAGTAGCAGTAGTAGTAACCATAGTAGTAGCTATAGCTGTAGTAGCAATAGTCATCGCAGTAGCAATAGAACTAACACTTGTTGTAGCAGCAATAGTAGCAGTACTAGTAGTAGTAGTAGTTGCAGTTGGAGTACTACTACTAGTAGTAGTAACAACAATAGTAGTAGTAGCAGTAGCAGTAATAGCAGCAATAGTAGTAGAAGTAGTACTAGTAGCAACTGTAGCAGTAGTAGCAAGAGTAATAGTAGTAGCAGAAGTAGTAGTGTCAATAGTAGCAGTATTAGTAGTAATTGTTGCAGCTGTAGTAGCAATAGTATTAGCAGAAGTAGTGGTAGTTGCAGTTGCAATTGTAGTAGTATTATGATTAGTACTAGTAATATTATTAGTAGTAGTAGTCATAGTAGAAGTTGTAGCAGTAGTAGTAGAGATAGTACTAGCAGTAGTAATAGTAGTCATATTACCATTAATTGTTGTAGCTGTAATAGCAGCAGTTACAGTCATAGTAGTGGTAGTAGTAGCAGCAGTAGGAGCCATAGTAGCTATAGTTGTAGTAGTATCAGTCATAGTCGTAGTTGCAGTAGCAGTAGTAGCAGTAGTAGCAGTAATAGTGCAAGCAGCAGCAATAGTGGCAGTAGTAGTAGAAGGAGCATTAGCAGTAGTAGCTGTAGTAGAAGTAGTAGCAGTAGCTGTAGTAGTATCAAAAGTAGTTGGAGTAGTAGTAGCAGTAATAGTGCTAGCAGCAGCAATAGTGGCAGTAGTAGTAGAAGGGGCATTAGCAATAGTAGTTATAGTAGAAGTAGTAGCAGTAGCTATACTAGTATCAAAAGTAGTTGGAGAAGCAGTAGCCGTTGTAGTAGTAGTAGTAGCTGTAGTAGCCATAGTAGTAGTTATGGTTGTAGTAGTAGTAGCCATAGTAGCAAGAGTAATAGTAGTAGTAGTAGCAGCAACAGTAGTAGTAATAGTAGTAGTAGTAGTAGTAGTAGTAGTAGTAGTAGTAGTAGTAGTAGTAGTAGTAGTAGCAGTAGCAGTAGTTGTAGCAGTAGTTGTAGTAGCAGTGTTAGTCGTGGTAGTAGTTGTTGTTGATGTAGTTGTTGTAGTAGTAGTAGGAGTAGCAGTAGTAGTAGTCATGGTAGCAGTAGTAGTAGTTGTTATTGTAGAAGTCGTTATCGCCGTAGCAGTAGTAGTTGCAGAAGTAGTAGAAGTATGGGAAAAAGTAATAACAATTGTAGCAGCAATAGTAGTATTAGCAATGATAGTAGTGGTAGAAGGGGTGGTAGTATTAGTAGTAGTAGTAACAAAAGTAGTAGTAGCGGCAGCAGTAGTAGTAGCGATAGTAGTATCGGTAGTAATTACAGTAGTAGCAGCAGCAGCAGTAGAAGTTGTAGTAGTAGTAGTAGTAATGCACGCAGCAATAGTAGTAATGAAAGTAGTAGTAACAGTTGTGATAGCCATAGTTGTAGCAGCAGTAGTAATAGGAGTAGCAGTAGCAGTAGTAGCTGTTGTATAGTAGAAGTAGTGATAGTAGTGGCAGTAGCAATAGTAGTGGTACTAGTAGTACTAGTAGTAGTATTACTAGTTGTAGCTTCCATTGTAGCAGTAGTAGTAGTTGTCAAACTAGTAGTGGTAGTTGTAGAAGTAGTAGCCGTAGTTGTAGGAATAGCAGCAGCATTAGTAGTAGGAGGAGTAGTACTAATAGTAGTAGTAGTAGCAGCAGCAATAGTAGTAGTAGAAGTACTTGCAGTAGTAATAACACTAGCAGTAGTAGTTGTAGTAGTAGTAGTAGTAGCCATAGTAGTAGCTACAACTATAGCAGTGGTAGTCATAGTAATTGCAATAGCACTAGCAATAGTAGTACCAGCAACGATAGCAGTACTAGTATTAGTAGTAGTAGCAGTAGTAGCCGTCGTAGTAGTTGTTGTAGTAGTACTAGTATTAGTAGTAGTAGTAACAATAATTGTAGTAGTAGTACTAGTAGCGGGGGCAGCAATAGTAGTAGTAGTAGTATCCGCTATAGTAGTCATAGTAGGAGTAGTAGTAATTGCAGTAGTAGTATTGCCAATAGTAATAGTAGTAGTAGTAGTTATAGTAGTAGTAGCAGTAGTATTAGCAGAAGTGGTAGTAGTTGTAGTAAGAGTAGTCATAGTAGTAGTAGTAGTAGTAGTAGTAGTAGTAGTAGTATTAGTATTAGTAGCAGTCGTAGTAGAAGTAGTAGCAGAAGCAAAAGTAGTAGTAGAAGAAGTAGTAGTGGTAATAGTAGTAATAGTTGTAATAGTGGTAGTAATAACAGCAGTAACAACCTTAGTAAAAAGCAGTAGCAGTGGTACCTATAGTAGTAGTAGTAATTGTAGTAGTAGTAGTGCCAGTTATAGCAGAAGCAGCAGTAGCAGCAGTAGAAGCAGCAGTAGCAGTAGTAGGAGTGACAATAGTAATAAAAGTAGTTGTTGCAGTAGTAGTAGTGGTAGGTGAAGCAGCAGTAGTAGTAATAGCAGTGACAGTGGTCGTAGTAGGCGTAGTAGTGGTTGTAGTAATAGAGGTAGCAAAAGTAATAGTAGTGGTAATAGTACTAATAGTATAATAGTAGTAGTAGTAGTAGCAGTAGTAGTTCAAGTAGTTGTAGTAGTTGTAGTAGTAGTAGTAGAAGTAGTAGTAGTAGTAGTAGTAGTAGTAGTAGTAGTAGTAGTAGTCGTAGCAGTAGAAGAAGCAGCAGCAGCAGTAGGAGGAGTAGTTGTTGTTGTCCAAGTAGTAGCACTGCAGTAGTTGTAGTAGTAGTAATAGAAGCAGTAGTATTAGTAGCAACAATATTAGTAGCAGAAATTACTCTAGCAGTAGTAGTTGTCGTTGTTGTTATTGTAGTAGTAGTAGTAGTACCAGTAGTAGTAGTTGTTGTAGGAGTAGTTGTAGCAGTACCAGTAGTAGTAGTGATAGTATTAGTAGTAGTTGTAGTACCAATAGTAGTAGTAGTATAAGCAGTAGTAGAAGTACCAGTAGTTGTAGTAGTAGTTGTAGCCATAGAAGCTGAAGTAGCAATGTGAGTTGTAGTAGGAGTAATAGTAGTAGCAGTAGCAGTAGTACAAGTAGTACTAGCAGTAGCAGTTGCAGCAGGAGGAGTAGTAGTAGTAGTAGCACTAGTAGTAATAGTAATAGAAGAAGTTGCAGCTGACATTGTAACATAAGTAGCAGTAGTATTAGTAGCAGCAGCCGTAGTAGTAGTTGTAGTAGTTGCAATATTAGGAGTAGTAGCACCTGTAGTAGTAGTTGTAGCAGCAGCAATTTTAGTAGTTGTAGTAGTGGTAGTACTAGTAGTAGGAAAATTAGTAGTCGTAGAGGTTGTAGTAGTTGCTGTTGAATCAGCATAAGTAGTAACAGTAGTTGTAGTTGTAGTATTAGCTGTTGAAGAAGTAGTAGAAGTAGTTGCAATGAAATTAGTAGAAGTAGTAGTCGTGGTAGTAGCTGTAGTCATTATGGCTGAAGTAGTAGTAGAAGGTGTAGCAGTCTAGTAGTAGTAGTAGTTGTAGTAGAAGTAGAGCAGTAGGAGTACTAGTAGCAGCAATGGCTACTACAGTAGCAGTAATAGTAGAAGTAGTAGTAGAAGTAGTAGTAGTAGTTGTTGCAGTAGTAGTGGGATTAGTTGTTGTTGTTGTTGGAGAAGTAGTAGTCGCATCAGCATTAGTAGTGGTAGTAGTCGCACTAGTGGAAGCTGTGGTAGTGAAAGTAACAACTTTAGTAGCTGTAGTGGTACTATCAGTGGCAGTAGAAGCAGTAGAAGCTGTAGTTGTAGAAGAACTAGTAGTAATAGTGTCATAAGTAGTAGCAGTACTAGCAGTAAAGTAGCTGTGGCTGCAATATTATTGAAATAGTACTAGTAGTAGCAGTAGTAGTAGCGGTAGCATTAGTCATTGTAGCAGTAATAGTCATAGTAGGAGTTGTAGTTGTAGTAGTAGTAGTAGTAGTAATAGTAGGAGTGTAGTAGTAGTAGCAGTGCCTATAGTTGCACTAGTGGAAGTAGTAGTAGTAGCAGCAGTAGTAGTCATACTAGTAGTAGTAGCATTAGTAGTATTAGTAGTTATAGTAGCAGAAGTAGTTGCAAAAGTAGCATTTTAGCAATAGCAGTTGTAGTAATAGCAGCAATAGTAGTAGCAGAAGTGGTAGTAGTAATCGTAGAAGTATTAATAGTAAAAGTTTAGTTGTAGTAGTAGTATTAGTAGCAAAAGTAGTAGTAGTAGTATTAGTAGCAGAAGTAGTAGTAGTATTACAAGTCGCAGTAGTAGCATTAGTAACAGTAGAAGCAGCAGCAGCAGTAGCAGTAGTAGTAGCAGCATTAGTAGTAGTAGTAGCAGCAACAGCAGCAGTAGTAGTAGTAGTAGCAGCAGCAGTAGTAGCAGTAGTAGCCGCAGTAGTAGAAGTAGCAGTAGCAGCAGTAGTAGTCATGGTAGTAGCAATAGTAGTAGTGGTAGTACAAACAGTTGTAGCAGCAAAAGTAACAGCAGTAGTCACAGTAGTAGTAGTAGTAGTATTAGTAGTACTAGTAGTAGTAGTAACAATAGTATTAGTAGTAGTACTACTACTAGTAGGAGAAGAAGTAGTAGTAGTAGTAGTAGTAATGGCAGTAGTATTGGTAGCAATTGTAGAAGTTGTAGTGTTATAGTAATAATAGTAGTAGCAGTAGTAGCAGTAGCTGTAGCAGTAATAGAACTAGTACCATTAGTGGCAGAAGTAGTTGTAGCTATCGCAATAGTGGAAGTAGTAGCAGTAGTTGTATTATCGGTAGCAGCAGTAGCAGTAGTAGTAGTGATAGTAGTAACCCTAGTAGCATTAGTAGCAGAAGTAATAGTTGTAGTAGTGGTAGCAGTAGTAGTAGAAGTAGCTACAGTAGTTGAAGTAGCTGTAGTAGTAGTCGTAGTAGTAGTAGTAGTAGTAGTAGCAGTAATAGTTGTAGGAGAAGTAGTAGTTGTAGTAGTAGTAGCAACAATATTAATAGTTGTAGTAGCAATACTAGTAGTAGCAGTGGTAGTAGTAGCGGCAAAAGTATTAATGGGAGTAGTTGTTATAGTAGTAGCTCAGGTGGTAGCAGTAGTGATAGTAGTAGCAGAGGTAGTAGTAGCAGCAAAAGCAGTAGAAGTTCCAGTAGTAATATTCATAGTACCAGTGGTAGTAGCAGTAGTAGCATTAGTCGTGGTAGTAGCACTAGTGGCTGTTGCAGTAGTAGTAGCTGTAGCAGAAGTAGTAGCCGTAGGAGTAGGGGAAGTCGTAGTTGTAGTAGTCGTAGTTGTTGTTATACCAATAGTAGCAATAGCAGCAGCAGTAGTAGTAGTTGCAGAAGGTAGTAGTAGCAGTAGTAATTTTAGTGGCAGTCAAATTAGTGGTAGCAATAGTGGCCGTAATAGCAGTAGTACTAGTAGTAGTTGTTCTTCTTCTTCTTGCTGCAACAGTAGCAGTAGAAGTAAGCATAGTAGTAGTAGTTGTCATAGAAGTGGTAGTTGTAGTAGCAGTAGCAGTAGCAGCAGCAGTAGTTATAGTAGTAATAGTAGTAGTACTAGCAGTAGAAGTAGCAGTAGCAGGAGTAGTTGTAGCAGTTGTATTAGACGCAGTAGTAGTAGGAGTAGTAGTAGTTCTTGTAATAGTGGTAATAGTAGGAGAAGAGGTCATAATATTAGCAGTATTAGTTTTGGTAGTAGTAGTTGTTGTTGTTGTAGTAGAAGTAGCAGTAGTAGTTATAGTAGTTGTAGAAGTAGCAGTAGTTGTTATAGTAGTTGTAGTGGTCGTGGTACTTGTGGCATTAATAGTTGTACCAATAGTAGTAGGTGTTGTCATCACTGTAGTAGTAGTAGCACTAGTAATAGTACAAGTAGTGGTAATAGTAGCAGAAGCAGTAGTAGCACCAGCAATAGTATAAGTAGTCGTAGTAGTAGGAGTAGTAGTAGTACGAGTAGCAGTTGTAGTTGTAGCAGTAGCAGTAGTAGCTGTAGTAGTTGTAGTAGTATTAGTAGCA
The DNA here is from genome assembly GCA_005019695.1 of Trichopus zeylanicus subsp. travancoricus. Classification (NCBI taxonomy): domain Eukaryota; kingdom Viridiplantae; phylum Streptophyta; class Magnoliopsida; order Dioscoreales; family Dioscoreaceae; genus Trichopus; species Trichopus zeylanicus. Next base: position 4,073 of record RXID01017760.1, on the reverse strand, counting down.
CTACCAGCAGTTGTAGAAGTAGCAGTAGTTGTAGTAGTACTAGTAGTAGAATTAGCAACTGTAGTAGTACTAGTATTAGTAGTAGCAGTAGTAGTAGTAGTATTTGTAGTAGTCATAATATTCGGAGAAGTCATAGTGGTAGCAATAGCAATAGCAGTATTAGCTTTGAAAGTAGCAGTAGTTGTAGTTATGGTAGAAGGGGCAGAAGTTCTTACAATAATTGTAGAAGTAGAAGTAGTAGTTGTTGTTATAGTAGTTGTGGTGCTCATAGTACTAGTGGCATTATTAGTAGTACCAGTAGTAGTAGTAGTCATCACAGTTGTAGTAGTAGCTTAGCATTAGTCGTAGTTGTAATAGTAGAAGTAGCAGTAGTGGTAGTAGCAAAAGTAGTAGTTATACCAGCAGTAATAGTAGAAGTAGTAGTAGTAGAAGGAGTAGTATTAGTAGGAGTAGCAGTAGTAGTAGTAGCAATATTGGTAATAACCGTAGCGATAGCAGCAGCAGCAGCAGCAGCAGCAGTAGTAGTAGTACTAGTAGTAGTAAGAGTAGTAGTAGTAGTAGTAGTACTAGTAGTCAGAGTAGTAGTAGTTGTTGTAGCAATAGTGGTAGTAATATGAGTAATAATAGTAGTAGTAGTAGTAGTGGTACTAGTAGTAATAGGTGTAGTAATATGAGTAATAGTAGCAGTAGTTGTTGTAGTAGCAATAGTAGTAGTAGTAGTAGTAGTAGTACTAGTAGCAATAGCAATAGTAGTAGTAGAGAAGTTAAAATAGCAGCAGAAGTTGAAGTAGAAGTAGCAATAGCAGCCGCAGTAGTTGGAGTAGTAGTAGAAGAAGCGGTAGAAGTAATTGAGGTTGAAGTAGTAGTCGTTGTATTTATAACAGAAGTGGCAGTAATGGCTGAAGTAGCAGTTGTTGTAGTAGTCACAGTAGTAGCCATAGTAGCAGTAGAAGTAGTAACAGAAGTGGTTGCAATAGTAGCAGTAGCAGTCATGCCATCCATAGTAGTAGTAGAAATAGTAGCAAAAGTCGTTGTAGTGGCAATAGTAGTAATAGCATCAATAGTTGCCACAAAAGTAGCAGTAGGAGTAGTAATTGTAGGAGCAGTAGTATTAGTACTAGGGGTAACAACAACGATAGTCGTAGTAGAAGTAGTAATTGTAGTAGTAGCACTAGTAGTGGTAGTAGAAGTAGTAGCAGCAATAGTAATAGCAGTAGAAATAGTAGTGATAGTTGGAGCAGTAGTAGGAGTTACAACAGTGGTAGTAGTAGTAGAAGTCGTAGTAGTAGCAGTTGTAGTTGGAGTATCTGTAATAGCAGGAGAAGTTGTAGTAGTAGTTGCAGTAACAGTAGTAGTTGCAATAGCAGGAGCCACAATAGAAGTGGTAGCAGTAGTTGAAGTAGTAGGAGCAGGAGTAGTAGTTGTAGTAGTTGTATTAGCAGTGGGAGTACTAGTAGAAGTAGTAATAGTAGTTGGTGCAATATTAGCAGATGTAGTAGTAGCGACAATTGTAGTAGTAGGAGTAGCAGAAGTAGCAGTAGTAGTAGGAGTAATAGTTGTTGTTGTAGGAGTAGTAGCGATAGTAGTACACATAGCAGTTGCAGTAGTGGTAGCTGAAGTAGTAATACTCACAGTAGTAGCAGGAGTATCATTGCTAAAAATAATAGTAGTTGTAATTATAGTTGTAACTGGAGTACTAGTAGTAGCAGTTGCCATAGCGGTAGCAGTAATAGCAACAGTAGTTGTAGTAGTAAAAGTAGTTGTAGTAGTAGTAGCAGCAACAGTAGAAATTGTAGTAGTAGCAGTAGCATTAGTAGTAGGAGCACAAGTAATTGTATTAGTAGTATTAGCAGCAGTAGTAGTAGCATTTGCAGAAGAAGCAATAGTACTAGCACTAACCCTACTACTACTACAACTACACCTACTACTACTCCTACACCGGCTGCCACTACTACCCTACGACTACTATTACTGTTACTACTACTAATACCACTACTAATCCTAATACTACTACTACTATTGCTACTACACCAACTTTTACTACTACTACTCCTCCTAACACTCCTATTACAACTGCTACTACTAATGCTGCTACTATTACTCCTCTAACTACTACTACTACATTACTACTACAATTACTGCTACTCCTACTCCTACTACTAGTACTGCTGCTATTACTACTACTGCTGCTACCACTACAGCTGCTACTACTACTCCTACAGCTAATAGCCTACTACTACCACCTCTAATTCTACTGCTACTACTCGTACCCCAATTGTGACTACTACTCCTACTACTCCTACCACTACCACTACAACTACAACTACTAATACTATTCCAATTCCTACTACTAGTACTACTATGACTATTACTACTGCTAATGCTAATACTACTACTACTACCACGACAATTATTACTATTATTAGTACTACTGCTGCTACTGCTACTACTGCTACTACTACTACTACTACTACTCTGCTACTACTACTCCTACCACTACTAATAAGGCTACTACAACTATATCTAATACTACTGTTACTAGTACTGTTGCTATTGCTGCTACTACTTCTACTTCTACTACCACTACGACTACTACTACTACTATCACTACTTGAAGTAGTACTACAACTACTACTCTTGCTACTGCTACTACTACTGCTGCTGCTGCTGCTACTACTACTACTCCAACTACTACTACACCTACTACTCGAACTACAAGAACTACTACAACTAGGACTACTACTATACCTACTACTACTACTACAACTACTATTAGTACTACGTCGACTACTATTTTAATTCCTACTACTCCTACTACTATTACTTCTCTGACTACTACTACTCCTCTGCCTACTACTACTATGACTACAACTATTCCTACTCCTACAACAACTCTACTCCTGCTACAACTACTACTACAACTGCTACCACTACTCCAACAACTACAACTCCTACTATACTCCTACTGCAACTCCTACTACAACAACTACTGCAACTACTACTACAATTACTACAAGTACTACTACTACTACTACTACTACTACTATGACTACTACTAAGATTACTACTACTATCGATACAACTACGACTATTGCTACTACAACAAGAACAATGACTATTATGAATATGACTATTCCAACTACACTGCTGCTGCTACTACTACTAATACCTCTACTACTATTCCAACTCCTCCTACTACTACTGCTACTTCTACTGCTCCAAGTCCTACTATTGCTACAACAACAACTACTACGACTACAACTATTCCTACTCCTACTCCAACTTCTACTGCTACTATAACGACTAGTACTACTGCTCCCACTACTACAAAACTACAACTCCCACTGCTAGTCCCACTCCAACTACTACTGCGACTACAACTACTAATACCGCAACTACCACTACTCCAACAACTACAACTCCTACTAATACTCCAACTACAACTACTACGACTTCTACTACTAATACTCCCACTACTATGACTTCTACTACTACTACAACTACTACATCTACTACTACTGTTACTACTACTACTACTACTACTGCTACTACTACTAGTACTACTAATCCTATTACTACCGCTACTACCACCACCACCACCACCACAACTACTACTACTCCTACCACTACTATTTCAATTACTACTACTACTACTCCAACAACCGCTACTACTTTTGCTCCAAGTAGTGCAACAACTACTACAACTCCTACGATAACTCCAACTCCAACTCTGACTCCTACTACAACTCCAACTACTACCAGTACTACAACTACTACTACTATGACTGCCCCTAGTAACTCCTACTACTACTACTAATGCTACTGCTACTACTACTACTAGTGCTATGACTAATGCTACTACTGCAATACTACTACTACAACTGCTATTATTAATACTATTCCCAATACTACTACTACTACTCCTTTTACCACTATTAAAACTACTACTCATACTAATAAAAATGCTCCAAACACTCCTACTACTACTAATACTACTACTACTGCTGCTGCTACTACTACTGCTACTACTACTACTACCACTACTATTACAACAACAATAACTACTGCTACTG
>RXID01017759.1:0-12967 GCA_005019695.1 Trichopus zeylanicus subsp. travancoricus | reverse complement strand
TTCATCAATTGATGTAAACATCGCTTACTCCACCATATTTTTTCTTCACAGCGAGTTATAAACACTTTTCCCTACTTTGTATCTGGAATACTTCACTTAATTTCTTCTGCATTCTTAGGCTTTGGCGGTATTTCTCATGCACTTCTTGGACCTGAAACTCTTGAATAAAAAGAAATAAGTATGGACATCTAAGGTTATGCCAGATTTGACAAATACCAATAGGATCTGTTAGAGTGGATTATTTTTTTCTTATCCCTATACATACATAACTACGTAATACTTTCATTTCTATAGATTGATTGTCTTTCATTTCTATAGACAAGTTGATCTGTCGGTTTGTCCATAAATAAAATAAGGAGATGAAAACTATTATAAACTCAAATAGAATATCTATAGAAAAATACAATCTATTAGGGCTATACGGATTTGAACCATAGACCTTCTTTGTAAAACAGATCAAACTTATTATTATATTGTCAAAATGATTCGAACTGTTTCAAAGACCCAACATGCATTTTGTTGCATTGTGCTCTTTCATCAGTTGATGTAAACATCGCTTACTCCACCATATTTTTTCTTCACAGGGAGTTATAAACACTTTTCCCTACTTTGTATCTGGAATACTTCACTTAATTTCTTCTGCAGTCTTAGGCTTTGGCGGTATTTCTCATGCACTTCTTGGACCTGAAACTCTTGAATAAAAATAAATAAGTATGGACATCTTATGTTATGCCAGATTTGACAAATACCAATAAGATCTGTTAGAGTGGATTATTTTTTTCTTATCCCTATACATACATAACTACGTAATACGTTCATTTCTATAGATTGTCTGCCTTTCATTTCTATGGATCAGCTGATCAGTCGGTTTGTCCATAAATAAAATAAGGAGATGAAAACTATTATAAACTCAAATAGAATATCTATACAAAATTACAATCTATTAGGGCTATACGGATTTGAACCATAGACCTTCTTTGTAAAACAGATCAAACTTATTAGTATAATTGTCAAAATGATTCGAACTGTTTCAAAAGAGCCCAACATTCATTGTGTTGGCATTGTGCGCTTTCATACAATTGATATAACATCGACGTACTCCACCGATATTTGTTTCTTTTCAACAGGGAGTTATAAACACTTTTCCCTACTTTGTATCTGGAATACTTCGCTTAATTTCTTCTGTAGTCTTAGGCTTTGGCAGTATTTATCATGCACTTCTTGGACCTGAAACTCTCGAATAAAAATAAATAAGTATGGACATCTTAGGTTATGCCAGATTTGACAAATACCAACAGGATATGTTAGAGTGAATTATTTTTTTCTTATCCCGATACATACATAACTACGTAATACTTTAATTTCTATAGATTGATTGTCTTTCATTTCTATAGACAAGCTGATCTGTTGGTTTGTCCGTAAATAAAATAAGGAGATGAAAACAATTATAAACTCAAATAGAATATCTACACAAAAATACAATCTATTAGGGTTATACGGATTTGAACCATAGACCTTCTTTGTAAAACAGATCAAACTTATTATTATATTGTCAAAATAATTCAAACTGTTTCAAAGACCCAACATGCATTTTGTTGCATTGTGCTCTTTCATCAATTGATGTAAACATCACTTACTCCACCATATTTTTTCTTCACAGGGAGTTATAAACACTTTTCCCTACTTTGTACCTGGAATACTTCACTTAATTTCTTATGCAGTCTTAGGCTTTGGCTGTATTTCTCATGCACTTCTTGGGCCTGAAACTCTTGAATAAAAATAAATAAGTATGGACATCTTAGGTTATGCCATATTTGACAAATACCAATAGGATCTGTTAGAGTGGATTATTTTTTTCTTATCCCTATACATACATAACTACGTAATACTTTCATTTCTATAGATTGATTATCTTTCATTTCTATAGATCATCTGATCAGTCGGTTTGTCCATAAAGAAAATAAGGAGATGAAAACTATTATAAACTCAAATAGAATATCTATACAAAAATACAATCTATTCGGGCTATACGGATTTGAACCATAGACCTTCTTTGTAAACCAGATCAAACTTATTATTATATTGTCAAAATGATTCGAACTGTTTCAAAGTCCCAACATGCATTTTGTTGCATTGTGCTCTTTCATCAATTGATGTAAACATCACTTACTCCACCATATTTTTTTCTTCACAGGCAGTTATAAACACCTTTCCCTACTTTGTATCTGGAATACTTCACGTAATTTCTTCTTGCTTCTCTGTTTCTTCAGGCAGTCTTAGGCTTTGGCGTATTTATCAATGCAACGTCTGGGCTCTTGAAACTCGTTGAATAAAAATAAATAAGTAGGGACATCTTAGGTTATGCCAGATTTGACAAATACCAATAGGATCTGTTAGAGTGGATTATTTTTTTCTTATCCCTATACATACATAACTACGTAATACTTTCATTTCTATAGATTGATTGTCTTTCATTTCTATAGATCAGCTGATCAGTCGGTTTGTCCATAAATAAAATAAGGAGATGAAAACGATTATAAACTCAAATAGAATATCTATACAAAAATACAATCTATTAGGGCTATACGGATTTGAACCATAGACCTTCTTTGTAAACCAGATCAAACTTATTATTAATAATGTCAAATGAGTTCGAACGTGTTTCAAAGTCCGCCACATGCATTTTGTTGCAATTGTGCTCTTTCACATCAAGGATGTAAAACATCACACTTACTCCCGCCAACTCCACCATATTTTTTCTTCACAGGGAGTTATAAACACTTTTCCCTACTTTGTATCTGGAATACTTCGCTTAATTTCTTCTGCAGTCTTAGGCTTTGGCGGTATTTATCATGCACTTCTTGGACCTGAAACTCTCGAATAAAAATAAATAAGTATGGACATCTTAGGTTATGCCAGATTTGACAAATACCAATAGGATCTGTTAGAGTGAATTATTTTTTTTCTTATCCCGATACATACATAACTACGTAATACTTTCATTTCTATAGATTGATTGTCTTTCATTTCTATAGACAAGCTGATCTGTCGGTTTGTCCATAAATAAAATAAGGAGATGAAAACTATTATAAACTCAAATAGAATATCTATACAAAAATACAATCTATTAGGGCTATACGGATGTGAACCATAGACCTTCTTTGTAAAATAGATCAAACTTATTATTATATTGTCAAAATGATTCGAACTGTTTCAAAGACCCAACAGGCATTTTGATGCATTGTGCTCTTTCATCAATTGATGTAAACATCACTTACTCCACCATATTTTTTCTTCACAGGGAGTTATAAACACCTTTCCCTACTTTGTATCTGGAATACTTCACTTAATTTCTTCTGCAGTCTTTGGCTTTGGCGGTATATATCATGCACTTCGTGGACCTGAAACTCTTGAATAAAAATAAATAAGTATGGACATCTTAGGTTATGCCAGATTTGACAAATACAATAGGATCTGTTAGAGTGGATTATTTTTTTCTTATCCCTATACATACATAACTAAGTAATACTTTCTTTTCTACAGATTGATTGTCTTTCATTTCTATAGATCAGCTGATCAGTCGGTTTGTCCATAAATAAAATAAGGAGGTGAAAACTATTATAAACTCAAATAGATTATCTATACGAAAATACAACCTATTAGGGCTATATGAATTTGAACCATAGACCTTCTTTGTAAAATAGATCAAACTTATTATTATATTGTCAAAATGATTCGAACTATTTCAAAGACCCAACATGCATTTTGTTGCATTGTGCTCTTTCATCAATTGATGTAAACATCACTTACTCCACCATATTTTTTTTTCACAGGGAGTTATAAACACCTTTCCCTACTTTGTATCTGGAATACTTCGCTTAATTTCTTCTGCAGTCTTAGGCTTTGGCGGTATTTATCATGCACTTCTTGGACCTGAAACTCTCGAAGAAAAATAAATAAGTATGGACATCTTAGGTTATGCCAGATTTGACAAATACCAATAGGATCGGTTAGAGTGAATTATTTTTTTCTTATCCCGATACATACATAACTACGTAATACTTTAATTTCTATAGATTGATTGTCTTTCATTTCTATAGACAAGCTGATCTGTCGGTTTGTCCATAAAAAAAATAAGGAGATGAAAACTATTATAAACTCAAATAGAATATCTATACAAAAATACAATCTATTAGGGCTATACGGATTTGAACCATAGTCCTTCTTTGTAAAACAGATCAAACTTAATATTATATTGTCAAAATGATTCGAACTGTTTCAAAGACCCAACATGCATTTTGTTGCATTGTGCCCTTTCACCAATTGATGTAAACATCACTTACTCCACCATATTTTTTCTTCACAGGGAGTTATAAACACTTTTCCTACTTTGTATCTGGAATACTTCACTTAATTTCTTCTGCAGTCTTAGGCTTTGGCGGTATTTCTCATGCACTTCTTGGACCTGAAACTCTTGAATAAAAATAAATAAGTATGGACATCTTAGGTTATGCCAGATTTGACAAATACCAATAGGATCTGTTAGAGTGGATTATTTTTTTCTTATCCCGATACATACATAACTACGTAATACTTTAATTTCTATCGATTGATTGTCTTTCATTTCTATAGACAAGCTGATCTGTCGGTTTGTCCATAAATAAAATAAGGAGATGAAAACTATTATAAACTCAAATAGAATATCTATACAAAAATACAATCTATTAGGGCTATACGGATTTGAACCATAGACCTTCTTTGTAAAACAGATCAAACGTATTATTATATTGTCAAAATGATTCGAACTGTTTCAAAGACCCAACATGCATTTTGTTGCATTGTGCTCTTTCATCAATTAATGTAAACATCACTTACTCCACCATATTTTTTCTTCACAGCGAGTTATAAACACTTTTCCCTACTTTGTATCTGGAATACTTCACTTAATTTCTTCTGCAGTCTTAGGCTTTGGCGGTATTTATCATGCACTTCTTGGACCTGAAACTCTTGAATAAAAATAAATAAGTATGGACATCTTAGGTTATGCCAGATTTTACAAATACCAATAGGATCTGTTAGAGTGGATTATTTTTTTCTTATCCCTATACATACATAACTACGTAATACTTTCAATTGTATAGATTGATTGTCTTTCATTTCTATAGATCAGCTGATCAGTCGGTTTGTCCATATATAAAATAAGGAGATGAAAACTATTATAAACTCAAATAGAATATCTATACAAAAATGCAATCTATTAGGGCTATACGGATTTGAATCATAGACCTTTTTTGTAAAACAGATCAAACTTATTATTACATTGTCAAAATGATTCGAACTGTTTCAAAGACCCAACATACATTTTGTTGCATTGTGCTCTTTCATCAATTGATGTAAACATCACTTACTCCACCATATTTTTTCTCCACAGGGAGTTATAAACACTTTTCCCTACTTTGTATGTGGAATACTTCACTTAATTTCTTCTGCAGTCGTAGGCTTTGGCGGTATTTATCATGCACTTCTTGGGACCGGAAACTCTTGACTCCAACTCAAATAAGTATGGACATTCTAGGTATGCCAGATTTGACAAATACCAATAGGATCTGTTAGCGTGGATTATTTTTTTCTTATCCCTATACATACATAACTACATAAAACTTTCATTTCTATAGATTCATTGTCTTTCATTTCTATAGATCAGCTGATCAGTCGGTTTGTCCATAAATGAAATAAGGAGATGAAAACTATTATAAACTCAAATAGAATATCTATACAAAAATACAATCTATTAGGGCTATACGGATTTGAACTATAGACCTTCTTTGTAAAACAGATCAAACTTATTATTATATTGTCAAAATGATTCGAATTGTTTCAAAGACCCAATATGCATTTTGTTGCATTGTGCTCTTTCATTAATTGATGTAAACATCACTTACTCCACCATATTTTTTCTTCACAGGGAGTTATAAACACCTTTCCCTACATTGTATCTGGAATACTTCACTTAATTTCTTCTGCAGTCTTAGGCTTTGGCGGCATTTATCATGCACTTCTTGGACCTGAAACTCTTGAATAAAAATAAATCAGTCTGAACATCTTAGGTTATGCCAGATTTGACAAATACCAATAGGATCTGTTAGAGTGGATTCTTTTTTTCTTATCCCCATACATACATAACTACGTAATACTTTCATTTCTATAGATTGATTGTCTTTCATTTCTATAGATCAGCTGATCAGTCGGTTTGTCCATAAATAAAATAAGGAGATGAAAACTATTATAAACTCAAATAGAATATCTATACAAAAATACAATCTATTAGGGCTATACGGATTGAACCATAGTCCTTCTTTGTAAAACAGATCAAACTTATTATTATATTGTCAAAATGATTCGAACTGTTTCAAAGACCCAACATGCATTTTGTTGCATTTTGCTCTTTCATCAATTGATGTAAACATCACTTACTCCACCATATTTTTTCTTCACAGGGAGTTATAAACACTTTTCCGTACTTTGTATCTGGAATACTTCACTTAATTTCTTCTGCAGTCTTAGGCTTTGGCGGTATTTCTCATGCACTTCTTGGACCTGAAACTCTTGAATAAAAATAAATATGGACATCTTAGGTTATGCCAGATTTGACAAATACCAATAGGATCTGTTAGAGTGGATTATTTTTTCTTATCCCTATACATACATAACTACGTAATACTTTCATTTCTATAGATTGATTGTCTTTCATTTCTGTAGATCAGCTGATCAGTCGGTTTGTCCATAAATAAAATAAGGAAATAAAAACTATTATAAACTCAAATAGAATATCTATACAAAAATACAATCTATTAGGGCTATACGGATTTGAACCATAGACCTTCTTTGTAAAACAGATCAAACTTATTATTCTATGTCCAAATGGATTCGACTGTTTCAAAGACCCAACATAGTGCAATTTGCTGCATTGTGCTCTTTTCACAATTGATGTAACATCGCTTATCACTCCACCATATGTTTCTTCACAGGAGTTATAAAACACGTTTTCCCTACCTTTGTATCTGGAATACTTCACTTAATTTCTTCTGGAGTCTTAGGTTTTGGCGGTATTTCTCATGCACTTCTTGGACCTGAAACTCTTGAATAAAAATAAATAAGTATGGACATCTTAGGTTATGCCAGATTTGACAAATACCAATAGGATCTGTTAGAGTGGATTATTTTTTTCTTATCCCTATACATAAATAACTACGTAATACTTTAATTTCTATAGATTGATTGTCTTTCATTTCTATAGATCAGCTGATCAGTCGGTTTGTCCATAAATAAAATAAGGAGATGAAAACTATTATAAACTCAAATAGAATATCTATACAAAAATACAATCTACTAGGGCTATACGGATTTGAACCATAGACCTTCTTTGTAAAACAGATCAAACTTATTATTATATTGTCAAAATGATTCGAATTGTTTCAAAGACCCAACATGCATTTTGTTGCATTGTGCTCTTTCATCAATTGATGTAAACATCCCTTACTCCACCATATTTTTTCTTCACAGGGAGTTATAAACAACTTTCCCTACTTTGTATCAGGAATACTTCACTTAATTTCTTCTGCAGTCTTAGGCTTTGGCGGCATTTATCATGCACTTCTTGGACCTGAAACTCTTGAATAAAAATAAATAAGTATGGACATCTTAGGTTATGCCAGATTTGACAAATACCAATTAGATCTGTTAGAGTGGATTATTTTTTTCTTATCCCTATACATACATAACTACCTAATACTTTCATTTCTATAGATTGATTGTCTTTCATTTCTATAGATCAGCTGATCAGTCGGTTTGTCCATAAATAAAATAAGGAGATGAAAACTATTATAAACTCAAATAGAAGATCTATACAAAAATACAATCTATTAGGGCTATACGGATTTGAACCATAGACCTTCTTTGTAAAACAGATCAAACTTATTATTATATTGTCAAAATGATTCGAACTGTTTCAAAGACCCAACATGCATTTTGTTGCATTGTGCTCTTCAATCAATTGATGTAAACATCACTTACTCCACCATATTTTTTCTTCACAGGGAGTTATAAACACTTTTCCCTACTTTGTATCTGGAATACTTCACTTAATTTCTTCTGCAGTCTTAGGCTTTGGCAGTATTTATCATGCACTTCTTGGACCTGAAACTCTTGAATAAAATAAATAAGTATGGACATCTTAGGTTATGCCAGATTTGACAAATACCAATAGGATCTGTTAGAGTGGATTATTTTTTTCTTATCCCTATACATACATAACTACGTAATACTTTCATTTCTATAGATTGATTATCTTTCATTTCTATAGATCAGCTAATCAGTCAGATTGTCCATAAAGAAAATAAGGAGATGAAAACTATTATAAACTCAAATAGGATATCTATACAAAAATACAATCTATTAGGGCTATACGGATTTGAACCATAGACCTTCTTTGTAAAACAGATCAAACTTATTTTTATATTGTCAAAATGATTCGAACTGTTTCAAAGACCCAACATGCATTTTGTTGCATTGTGCTCTTTCATCAATTGATGTAAACATCACTTACTCCACCATATTTTTTCTTCACAGGGAGTTATAAACACCTTTCCCGACTTTGTATCTGGAACACTTCACTTAATTTCTTCTGCAGTCTTAGGCTTTGGCGGTATTTATCATGCACTTCTAGGACATGAAACTCTTGACTAAAAATAAATAAGTATGGACATCTTAGGTTATGCAAGATTTGACAAATACCAATAGGATCTGTTAGAGTGGATTATTTTGTTCTTATCCCTATTCATACATAACTACGTAATACTTTCATTTCTACAGATTGATTGTCTTTCATTTCTATAGATCAGTTGATCAGTCGGTTTGTCCATAAATAAAATAAGGAGATGAAAACTATTATAAACTCAAATAGAATATCTATACAAAAATACAATCTATTAGGGCGATACGGATTTGAACAATAGACCTTCTTTGTAAAACAGATCAAACTTATTATTATATTGTCAAAATGATTCGAACTGTTTCAAAGACCCAACATGCATTTTGTTGCATTGTGCACTTTCAGCAATTGATGTAAACATCGCTTACTCCACCATATTTTTTCTTCAAAGGGAGTTATAAACACTTTTTCCTACTTTGTATCTGGAATACTTCACTTAATTTCTTCTGCAGTCTTAGGCTTTGGCGGTATTTCTCATGCACTTCTTGGACCTGAAACTCTTGAATAAAAAGAAATAAGTATGGACATCTAAGGTTATGCCAGATTTGACAAATACCAATAGGATCTGTTAGAGTGGATTATTTTTTTCTTATCCCTATACATACATAACTACGTAATACTTTCATTTCTATAGATTGATTGTCTTTCATTTCTATAGATCAGCTGATCAGTCGGATTGTCCATAAAGAAAATAAGGAGATGAAAACTATTATAAACTCAAATAGGATATCTATAAAAAATACAATCTATTAGGGCTATACGGATTTGAACCATAGACCTTCTTTGTAAAACAGATCAAACTTATTATTATATTGTCAAAATGATTCGATCTGTTTCAAAGACCCAACATGCATTTTGTTGCATTGTGCTCTTTCATCAATTGATGTAAACATCGCTTAATCCACCATATTTGTTCTTCACAAGGAGTTATAAACACTTTTCCCTACTTTGTATCTGGAATACTTCACTTAATTTCTTCTGCAGTCTTAGGCTTTGGCGGTATTTCTCATGCACTTCTTGGACCTGAAACTCTTGAATAAAAATAAATAAGTATGGACATCTTAGGTTATGCTAGATTTGACAAATACCAATAGGATCTGTTAGAGTGGATTATTTTTTTTCTTCTCCCTATACATACATAACTACGTAATACTTTCATTTGTGTAGATTGAATGTCTTCAATTTCTATAGATCAGCTGATCAGTCGGTTTGTCCATAAATAAAATAAGGAGATGAAAACTATTATAAACTCAAATAGAATATCGATACAAAAATACAATCTATTAGGGCTATACGGATTTGAACCATAGACCTTCTTTGTAAAACAGATCAAACTTATTATTATATTGTCAAAATGATTCAAACTGTTTCAAAGACCCAACATGCATTTTGTTGCATTGTGCTCTTTCATCAATTGATGTAAACATCACTTACTCCACCATATGTTTTCTTCACAGGGAGTTATAAACACTTTTCCCAACTTTGTATCTGGAATACTTCACTTAATTTCTTCTGCAGTCTTACGCTTTGACGGTATTTATCATGCACTTCTTGGTCCTGAAACTCGTGAATAAAAATAAATATGGACATCTTAGGTTATGCCAGATTTGACAAATACCAATAGGATCTGTTAGAGTGGATTATTTTTTTCTTATCCCTATCCATACATAACTACGTAATACTTTCATTTCTATAGATTGATTGTCTTTCATTTCTATAGATCAGCTGATCAGTCGGTTTGTCCATCAATAAAATAAGGGGATGAAAACTATTATAAACACAATTATAATATCTATACAAAAATGCAATCTATTAGGGCTATACGGATTTGAACCATAGACCTTCTTTGTAAAATAGATCAAACTTATTATTATATTGTCAAAATGATTCGAACTGTTTCAAAGACCGCAACATGCATTTTGTTGCATTTGGTGCTCTTTATCAATTGATGTAAACAAAACATCCATTATTCCATCCCCCCCCCCCACCATATTTTTTTCTTCACAGGGAGTTATAAACACCTTTCCCTACTTGGTATCTGGAATACTTCACTTAATTTCTTCTGCAGTCTTAGGCTTTGGCGGCATTTATCATGCACTTCTTGGACCTGAAACTCTTGAATAAAAATAAATAAGTATGGACATCTTAGGTTATTCCAGATTTAACAAATACCAATTAGATCAGTTAGAGTGGATAATTTTTTTCTTATCCCTATACATACATAACTACGTAATACTTTCATTTCTATAGATTCATTGTCTTTCATTTCTATAGATCAGCTGATCAGTCGGTTTGTCCATAAATAAAATAAGGAGATGAAAACTATTATAAACTCAAATAGAATATCTATACAAAAATACAATCTATTAGGGCTATACGGATTTGAACCATAGACCTTCTTCGTAAACAGATCAAAGTATATTTCTATTGTCAAAATGATTCGAACTGTTCAAAGACCAACATGCAATTTGTTGCATTGTGCTCTTGCATCAATCGATGTAAACAATCGCTTACTCCACCATATTTTTTTCTTCACAGGGAGTTTTATAAACACTTTTCCCTACTTTGTATCTGGAATACTTCACTTAATTTCGTCTGCAGTCTTAGGCCTTGGCGGTATTTCTCATGCACTTCTTGGACCTGAAACTCTTGAATAAAAATAAATAAGTATGGACATCTTAGGTTATTCCAGATTTGACAAATAACAATAGGATCTATTAGAGTGGATTATTTTTTTCTTATCCCTATACATACATAACTATGTAATACTTTCATTTGTGTAGATTGAATGTCTTCAATTTCTATAGATCAGTTGATCAGTCGGTTTGTCCATAAATAAAATAAGGAGATGAAAACTATTATAAACTCAAATAAAATATCTATACGAAAATACAATCTATTAGGGCTATACGGATTTGAACCATAGACCTTCTTTGTAAAACAGATCAAACTTATTATTATATTGTCAAAATGATTCGAACTGTTTCAAAGACCCAACATGCATTTTGTTGCATTGTGCTCTTTCATCAATTGATGGAAACATCACTTACTCCACCATATTTTTTCTTCACAGGGAGTTATAAACACCTTTCCCTACTTTGTATCAGGAATACTTCACTTAATTTCTTCTGCAGTCTTAGGCTTTGGCGGCATTTATCATGCACTTCTTGGACCTGAAACTATTGAAGAAAAATAAATAAGTATGGACATCTTAGGTTATGCCAGATTTGACAAATACCAATTAGATCTGTTAGAGTTGATAATTTTTTTCTTATCCCTATACATACATAACTACGTAATACTTGCATTTCTATAGATTGATTGTCTTTCATTTCTATAGATCAGCTGATCAGTCGGTTTGTCCATAAATAAAAGAAGGAGATGAAAACTATTATAAACTCAAATAGAATATCTATACAAAAATACAATCTATTAGGGCTATACGGATTTGAACCATAGACCTTCTTTGTGAAACAGATCAAACTTATTATTCTATTGTCAAAATGATTCGAACTGTTTCAAAGACACAACATGCAATTTGTTGCATTGTGCTCTTTCATCAATTGATGTAAACATCGCTTACTCCACCATATTTTTTCTTCACAGGGAGTTATAAACACTTTTCCCTACTTTGTATCTGGAATACTTCACTTAATTTCTTCTGCAGTCTTAGCCTTTGGCGGTATTTCTCATGCACTTCTTGGACCTGAAACTCTCGAATAAAAATAAATAAGTATGGACATCTTAGGTTATGCCAGATTTGACAAATACCAATAGATCTGTTACACGTGGATTTATTTTTTCTATCCAGATACATACAGAACGACGTAATACTTTCATTTCTATAGATTGATTGTCTTTCATTTCTGCAGATCAGCTGATCAGTCGGTTTGTCCATAAATAAAATAAGGTGATGAAAACTATTATAAACTCAAATAGAATATCTATACAAAAATACAAGCTATTAGGGCTATACGGATTTGAACCATAGACCTTCTTTGTAAAACAGATCAAACTTATTATTCTATTGTCAAAATGATTCGAACTGTTTCAAAGACCCAACATGCAATTTGTTGCATTGTGCTCTTTCATCAATTGATGTAAACATCGCTTACTCCACCATATTTTTTCTTCACAGGGAGTTATAAACACTTTTCCCTACTTTGTATCTGGAATAATTCACTTAATTTCTTCTGC
>RXID01017758.1:0-17656 GCA_005019695.1 Trichopus zeylanicus subsp. travancoricus | reverse complement strand
CCTATTACTGCCACTACAAATACTACTACTACTAATACTACTATTACGACTACTACTGTTACTACTACTATTACTATTACTATTAGCACAACTAGTACTACTACTACAACTACTACTCTCACTCTTACTATTACTATGACAACTACTAATACTCCTACTACTCCTACTACTACTACTACTACTACTACTTTTGCAACCACTATTAGTACTACAATAACTATTACTGCTACTACTACAACTATCACAGCTTCTGTTGCCGGTATTCCACCTACGACTACAACTACTACTATAACTACTACTCCTACTACTACAATTACTAAAACTACTATTATTAGAATTACAACTGCTACTACTATTACTAGTGCTACTATTACAACAACAACAACTACTACTACTACTACTACAACTACTACTACTATTACTCCAACTCCTACTCCTACTACTAGCACTGCAACTGCAACTACAACAAGTACTAAAACTATTACTGCCACTACTACTACTACTGCAATTGTTACTATTACAATTGCTATTAGTACTACCGCTAGTATGACTACTACTACTACTACTACTACTGTAACTAATACTAAAGCAACTACACCTACTACTTCTACCACTACCACAACTACTACAATAACTACTAATCCTACTACTAATACTACTACTACTCCAACTAGTACTACTACTACTATGACAACTCAAGCTACTGCTTCTCCTCCAACTCCTAATCCTACTCCTACTCCTACTCCTACTTCTTAAACAATAACAACTACTACTACAACTGCTCTTTCTCCTAGTACTACTCCTACTACTTCTCCTTCTACTACTCCAAATCCTACTCCAACTACACCTACTACTATTACTATTGTGACTGCTACTGCTACTACTACTATTGTAGTAGTTATTGCTGTTGTTGCTAATACTACTACTACTAATACTACTATTAGTAATACTACTATTACTACTCTAAGACTGCTGTTGCTAATAGTACTACTACTACTATGATTGCTACTACAACTACTAGTACTCGTATTACTTCTCCTACAACAACTATTGTTGCTACTGCTACTACTCCTACTTCTACTACGACTACTACTACTACTACTATTGTTGTTGCTACTTCTTCTACTAGCACAACAACAACTACTACTACCATTTCTGTTACTGCCGTTCCTAATACTACTAGTACTACTACTGTTACTACTCTACTGTTGCTATTGCTGCTGCTACTACAACTACAACTTCTCCTACTTCTACTACTGTTGTTACTGCTATAATTGCTTGTACTATGATTGCTACTTCTTTAACTAAAATTACTACTACTACTACTACTACTTTCGCTACTTCTACTAATGCTACTACTTCTACTACTACAGCTCTTTTGACTAGTAATACTACTACTAGTTGTAGTGCTACTACTACAACTTCTGCTACTGCTACAACTGCGGTTGTTGCTGCTGCTAAGAATACTACTCATACTAATATTACTATTACAACTACTCTAACCACTACTACTAGAACTACAACCACTATGACTCCAACAACTACAACGACAACTACTACTACGACTACTACAGTGACTACTACTACTGCAACTACTGCTACTATTACAACTATTACTACTATAACTATTGCAACTCCTTTTACTACAACTACTTTGGCTATTGTTGTTGTTCGTGCTGCTACTACTACTACTATTTCTGTTACTAGTACAACTTCTACTACTACTACTCCAGCTACTAATGCTAGTACTACAACTACTTCTGCCACAACTGCTGCTACTACTACTACTACTACACCTACTTTCACTCCTACTAAAGCTACCACTGCTACAACAACTGTTGTTATTGCTACTGCTGCTACTGCTACTACTACCACTTATACTCCCACCCCTACTGCTATTGCTACTCCTACTACAACTACTTCCACCACTACTCCAACCACCACTACTCCTGCTACTACTCATAATCCGAATCTAACTACTACAACAACTACAACTACTCCTACCCCTACTACAACAACAACAACTACTACTACTACGACTATTACTCTTACTCCTAATCATGCTACTAGTACTACTACTCCTACTGCTACTACTACACCAACTACGACTACTACCAGTACAACTACTACTAATATTACTACTTCTATGACTACTACTACTATTCCAAGTACTACAACTACTTCTACACCTACTACTACTAATACTACTACCACTAAGACTATTATTACTACAACTTCGATTACTACTACTACAACTACTACTGCTACTACTACAACTACTGCTACTCCTCCTATTACTACTGCTACTACTACTTCCACTACTATTACTAATCCTACTACTACTACTACTACTACTACAACTAGTACTACTACTACTAATAGTAATGTTGCTACTACTACTCCAACTCTCACTCCTACTACTACTTCTACTACTATAACTACTACTACAAGTACTAATACTGCAACTACTACTACTACTACTAGTACTACTAATACTACGGTTGGTGCCACTATTACTACTACTCTTGATACTACTACTACTACTACAACAACAACAACAACTACTACTACTCCTCCTCCTCCTATTACTACTACTCCTAGTACAACAACTACTACTACCACCACTGTTGCAACTACTATTACTACTATTACACCTATTACTGCGACTCCTACTACAACTACTACTACTACTCCTACTACAACAACTACTACTACTATTTTTAGTACTACTACTATTACAACTACAACTACTGCTGCTCCTACTATTACTACTACTACGACGACTACTACTCCTACAACTACTCCAACTCTCACTCCTACTACTACTATTACTATGATAACTATGACTACTGTAGTAGCTAGTACTATTGCTACTACTACTGCTGTTACTAGTCCTACTACTACTATGAATATTTCTGCTACTACTGCAACTACTTCTATTGGTACTCCTACTATTACCACTTCTGCTACAACAAATACTCCTATTACTATGGCTACTGCTGCTACTATTGCTACTATTACAACTACTCGTACACCTACTCCCACTACTACAAGTACTACTAATACGACTAATACTACTACTACTACTACTACTACTACTATTACAGCTACTACTACTACTACTGTAACAACTACTCCTACTACTACTCTTACTACTACTACTACTACTGTTACTACTACTACTACTCTTACAACTACTTCTACTATTATAGATAGTGCTACTACTATTTCTATTGCAACTGCTACTACTACTCATACAACTACTCCTACAACTGCTAGTACTACTATTACTAATCCTAGTACTCGCGCGACTATTACTCCTATTGCTGCTATTACTCCTGCTACCACTACTTCTACCACTACTATAGCTGCTAATGCTACCACTACTATTACTATTGCTACTATTGCAAGTACTATTACTAGTGCTACTGTTGCTACTTCAATTGCTACTGCTACTCCTACTACTACTACCGCTACTACTAGTAATGCTACTACTATGATACCTACTACAATTGCTATTGCTACTTCTACTGCTTCTGCTGCTGCTGCTGCTACTACTACCACTACTGATACTACGACTACTGCTACTATTACTACTACTGCTGCTGCTGCTACTACTACCACCACAATTACTTCTACAACTACTATGACTACTATGACTGCCATAATAGCGACTACTACTTCTACTACTACTATTTCTCTTACTAATACTACTACCGCAGCTACTACTGGTAATACTACTACTACTGCTACTACTGCTACTACTATTACTCCTACTACAGTTACTACTTCTGCTAGAACAACTTCTGCTACTACTTCTAGTTCTAGTACAGCTGCTTAAATTGTCACTACTGCTTCCAAAGTTGCTGCTACTACTACTACTACTATTACTGCTACTACTACTATTACTACCACCACTACTACTACTACTATTACCACCACATCTACTACTACTTCTACTACAGCTGCTATTACTTCTACAACTCCTACTACTACTACTACAACTACTACTACACCTAGTACTACAACTATTTCAACTAATAATGCTAATATTGCCACTAATACTAGTACTACTATTACTACTACTACTACAACTACTACTATTACTACTGCTACTACTACAACAACAACAACAACAACTGCTGCTACTACTACTACTACTACTACTACTACTACTACTACTATTACTACTATTAACTCTACTAATGCTACTACTACTACTACTACTAGCACTACTACTACAGCTACAACTACTACTATGATTATTGCTTCTGCTACTACTCTATATCTACGACTACTACTACTACAGCTATTATTATGACTACTAATACTTCTACTACTGCTGCTGCTAGTGCTACTACTGCTGCTACTACTACTCTACTTTTCTGTCTACTACTACTAATTGTACTACTATGACTACAACTACTACTACTACAACTAATACTACTAATACTGTTACTACTACTATTACTGCTACAACTCTGACCACTACGACTATAGCCACTACTACCGCTACTATCACTACTACTGCTACAAATCTGACCACTATGACTACAACCACTACTACTACAACTCTGACCACTGTGAGCATCGCCACTACTACTACTACTACAGCTACTCCTGCTACTGTTGTTACTACTACTGCTGCTACTGATGCTACTATTACTATGACTACTACTGCTAGAACCAACACAACTAGAAAAACGATGATCACTTCTACTACTACTACGACAACTACGACTACCACTACTATTACCACAACTAATGCACCAACTACTACAACTACTGCTACTACTGCTCCTGCTTCTTCTACTACTACTAGTACTACTACTGCAACGATTGCACCTATTACTGCTACTACTACTCTAATTACTACTACTACAACAACTACTACAACTACTACAACAACGACTTCTACTACTATAGCAACAACAACAACTACTACTAGTAGTAGTAATACTATTATTACTACTACTCCCAGTACTACTACTACTTCTATTACTTCTGTTGCTACTACTACTGCAACAGCTACTACAACTACTACTTCTACTACTACTCTACAATCGACTACTACTACAATTGCACATACTATGACTACCACTACTACTACTACTGCCTCACTGCCAATAGTACTGCTTTTACTACTACTACTACAACTACCATTGCTTCTATTGCAGCTCAAATGCTACTACTATTACTACTACTATTGCTACAACTGCTTGTACTATGACAACAAGAACAACTACTACAACTACCACTACTACTACCCCTACTACTGCTACTACTACTACCACTGCTACTAATACTACTACTAATGCTACTACTAATATACCTACTACTATTGCTACTGCTACTACTACTATAGTTCCTGCTGCTACGACTACTACAATAGTTGCTGCTACCATTACTATAGCTATTACTATTACTGCTACTACTGCTACTACAACAACTGCCACAATGGCTGCTGGCAATACTACTCCCGCTACTACTGCTACAACTGTTAGTAATATTACTACTACTACTTCTACTACTATTAATTCTCCTATTACTACTCCTTTTGCTACTAGTAATGCTTCAACTTCTAATGTACTAGTACTTCCACTACTACAACTACTAGTATTCTGACAACTAATACTTTTATTACTACTACTGCTATTGCTACAGCTACTAATGCTACGAAGGCTACACTAGTACAACAATTGCAACAACAGCTACTGCTACTGCCACTACTACAACTGTTGTTACTGCTACTCCTGATGCTACTATTACTGCAACAAATACTACTACTTCTACTACTTCTACTGCTACCACTGCTCTAGCTACTACAGCTACTATGACTGCTACAACTGCTACTATTACTGCTACTACTGCTATCACTACTAATGCTACTACAACTACTACTCGTACAACATCTATTATTGCTACTGCTACGACAACTACTGCACATACTACAACAACTACTGCTGCTACTACTGCTACTACGAATACTGCAACAACTACCACTGTTACTACTACTATTACAGCTACTACAATGACAACTACTGCTCCTACTATTACTGCTAGTACTGCTACTACTACTACTACTACTACTACTACTACTACTAATAATAATAATAATAATAATAATAATAATACTTCTACAACAACAACTACTGCTGCTGCTGCTGCTGCTACTACTACTACTAATACTGCTACTGCTACTACTACTAGTACTACCTCTACTACTGCTCTCCCTGCTATTACTACAACTATCACTACAACTTCCATACTACTGCTGCTACTAATACTACTACTACAACTACTGCTACTTCTACTACTACGACTCCTACTACTACTACTATTATGACAATTACTACCTATACAACTGCTAGAAATACTACTACCACTACAACTACAACTACTGCTTCAACCACAACTACTGCTACTACTACATCTACTTATACTGCAACTACTACTACTAGTACCTCTGCTACTGCAACCACTGCTACTACAACTACTACTCCTACTAATACCACTACTGGTACTACTACTACTACTACTACTATCTCTAGAACTACTACAACTTATCCTCCTACTGCTACTACAACTGCTACAACTATATCTTCTACTACTGCTACTACTACTACTGCTACTACGACGACTACTACTAGTACTACTAGTACTCGACTACTATTACTACTACTACTACAAATGTCCTACTACTGCTGCTGTTGCAGCTGCCACTCCTGCTGCTACTACTACTATTCCTACTTCTATTACTACTACTACTGCTGCTGCTGCTACTACTTCTTCTACTACTACTACTGCTACTTCTACTACTTCTACTACTAGTAGTACTACAACTACAACCACTACTTCTATTGTTCCTACTACTGCTACGACTCTACTACTAGTACTGCCACTTGTACTACTACTACAACTACAAGTACCAAAACTACTTCAATTGTTAGTACTACTACTACTGCTACTACTACTGCTACTTTTGGTACTACTACAACTACACCTAGTACTACAACAACTACTACCACTAATACTACCACCACAACTACTACGATGGCTACTACCACAACTACTACTACTATGACTCCATACTACTTCTATAGCAACTACTCCAGCTACTACTCCTGCTGCGACTACTACTTCAACTACTACAACTACTACTGCAACCACTACCACTACTATTACTTCGGTTGCTACGACTACAACGACTACTACCACAACTACTGCTCCTAATATTATTACTATTGCAACTACCACTACAACTACTCCTGCTCCTGCTGCTACTACTATTACTACCACTGCTACTACTACTACTACTACTACTACAACTACTACTAGTACCACTACTACTACTATTATTACTACTACTACTATTATCGCTATGACTACTTCTACTACCACTACTGGTATGCGGCTACTATTGCTACTGCTACTGCTGCTGCTACTACTACCACTATTAATACTATTGCCAATTGTGCTACTACTACTACTATGACTACTACAACTACTACAATAATAAGAACAACAACAACAACTACTACTACTACTACTCCGACTTCTACTACTACTATTGCTACTACTACTGCTACTGCTACTTTTACTACAGTAATAACAACATCAACTACAACAGCAACAACGACAACAATAACAACAACTACTACTACTACCACTACTACCACTACTACTACTACTGTGACTACTACTACACTACTACTACTACTACTTCTACTAGCACTACTACTACTCCCACAACTACCATTATTTCTACCACCAAAACTCCTACTACTACTACAATTACTACTGCTACTAGAACTGCTCCTACTTTGTTTTGAATACTACTACTCCTACAACTACAATTACTACTGCTCCAACTACAATAACTACTACTACTAATACAACTACTGCTACTCCTATTATTACTACTAGTAATACTACTAGCACTAAAAATACCACTACTACTACAACTCCAACAACTATGACCATTACAACAACAACAACAACTACTACTACTACTAGTACCACTACTATAGCTTTTACTACAATCATGAATACGACAACTACAACAATGACAACAATAATAATTACCACTACTACTAGTACTAGTGCTAGTGCTGCTATTACTACTACTGCTGCTGCAACTACCACTACTACTGTCCATAATACTACTGTTGCTACGGCTGCTGTTACTAATACTACTACTGCTACTCCTTTGCTACTTCTACTACACCTACTACTACTACTACTGCTACTGCTACTCCTACTACTACTGTTACTCCACCCCCGACACCTACTACTGCTACTACAACTACTATTATTATTATTACTACTACTACTACAACTAGTACTTTTACCACTCCTGCTACTAATATTTCTACTACTATTGGAAGTGTTGCAACTAATACTACCACTACTGCCACTACTACTACTACCATTGCTACTGCTACAATAACTACTGCTGCTACTCCTCCTCCTACTACTAATTCTACTGATACTACTCCTACTCCCACTGCTACTATTACTGCTGCTACTACTACTACTACAACAACTATTACTACTACTGCTACTACAACTACTACTACTGCTACTGCTGCTGCTACAACAACTACTACTACTATGACTGCTACATCTACAATAACTACTACTACTACTGCAACTACTACTACTTCTACTGCTACTCCTACTATTATTCCTACTACTACTACTACTATTGCCATTACCACGGCTCCTCCTCCTCCTACTATGACTACTTTTACTTCTACTACTACCACTACTAATACTATTACCACTTCGGCGACTACTACTACGATGGCTACTGTAACTACCACAACGATAACAATAACAACAACTACTACCACTGCTACTACTACTACTACTCGTATAATTATTGTTACTACAACTATTACTACAACAACTACTACTTCTACAATAACAATAACAACTACTACTACTATTGCTACTACAACAACAACAACTAGGACTACTGTTACTGCTGCTACTGCTCCTAATACTCATACAACAACTACTACTATTACTACAACTACTACTACTAATACAACTATTAGTGCTTCTACTACTACAACTACAATTGATACTATTAGAAATACTACTATTACAACTACTCCTACTGCTATTACTGCTACTTGTACTTCTATTACTAGTACTAGTATTGCTACAACTATTACTTATCTTGCTACTACGACCACTACTTTTACTAGTACTATTGCTACTACTACTACTCCGAGTTAAACTACTACTACTACTGTTACTACTTCTACTACCACTACTAATACAACCACAACTACTACTATTACTACCTCCAACAACTACTACTCCTCCAACAACCATTGCTGCTGCTGTTCCTACTACTACTACTACTACTACACCTACTCAAACTCTTACTCATACTACTACTCCTTCCACTACTTCTACTACTACAACAACTACTACTGCTACAATTATTGCTACTACTACTCTTGCTACTACTACTACCACTACTACTACTATTAATACTAGTAGTGCTACTACTACAACTACTACTCTTACTACCACTACTACAACTACAACATCTACTACTCCTACTGCTACATCAACAACTACTACTCTTACTACCACTACAACAACTACTACATCTACTACTACTGCTACAACAACTACTACTACTGCTCCTATTACATCTTCTACTAGTACTCTTACTACTACTACTACTGCTGCTAGTACTACTTCTACTACTACTAATAATAATACTACTACAACTACTACTGTGCGTACTGCAACTACAACTACAACTACTCCTCCTGCTACTACTTATGCATCTCCCACTCCTACCACTACTATTGCTACAACGACTACCACCACTACTACTACTATTACTCCTACTACTTCTACTACGACAACTACTACTACAACTACCACTGCTACTACAACTATTACAACTAGTATTGCTACTCATACAACTACTACTACTGCAATAACCAAGACTACTACTCCTATTACTACTACTACTACGATTGCTCCTACTACTACTCCTACTCCCACACCTACTCTAACTAAAATTATTGCAACTGCTACTACTACTACTACTACTACTACTGTTAGGACTAGTCTTACTACTACTGCTACTACTACTTCTACTACTACTGCTACGACTACTTGTACTAATACTACTGCTTCTACAACTTGTACTAGTACTACTGCTTCTACAACAGCTACAACTACTACTAATCCTAACACTACTACTATTGCTACTACTACTCCTCCTCCTCCTAATACTACTACTCCTAACGCTCCTACTACCTCTACTACTACTCCTACGACTCCTATTACTACTACTACTACTACTGCAACTACTACTATTAGTACTACTACTGTTATTGCTACTACTTCTACTACACCTACACCTACTATTTTTACTAATGCTATAACTATTACTACTATAACTACTACTACTACTGCAACTACTACTACTACTACAATTACTATTGTAGCGACTACTGCAACTACTACTACCACTACTACTACTACTACTACACTACTACTACTACTACTACTACTACTACTACTACTACTACTACTACTACTATTATTATTACTACTACTACAACTTCTGCTACTACTACTGCTCTTATTACCACTTGTACTCCTACGCCTCGTCCTCTACTACTATTACTCCTACTCCTGCTACTACTACTATTACTACTACTACTTGTACTACTACTACTACTACAACTCCTACTACTACTCCTATTCCAACTCTAACTCCTACAACTACTCCTACTAGTACTAATACTACTACAACAACTAAAACTACTACTGGCCCTACTACGATTGCTTTTACTACTACTACTGCTGCTACTAATACAATTATTATTGTTACTGCTAGTATTACTACTACTATTACTACTACTGTTGCTGCTATTACTACCTTGACAACTACCACTTCTACTACTGCAACTGCTGCAGTTGCTACAACTACTTCTACTACTGCTACTACCTCGACTTCTACTACTACTACTTCTAGTACTCCTACTCTCACTCCTACTACTACTACAACAACAACTACTACTACTACTATCACTTCTCCAACTAGTACTGCTCCTACAACTACTCTTGACTCCTACTACTACTCCTAATACAACTTCTGCTACTACTACTACTACTATGACCACCACTACTACTACACCTACTGCTACTACTACTACTACTACTACTACTACTACTAATACTACTACTGCTACCACTACAGCTACTACAACTACAACTAATCCTGCTACAACTACAACTATTCCTACTACTACTACCACTATTGCTACTACTCCTGCTACTACTGCTGCTACTACTACAACTACTTTTACTAGTACCTCTACTACTCCTGCAACTACAATTATTATTGCTAATAATACTGCCACGATAGCACCAAAAAATACTACTGCTACTACAACTACTACTCCTATTACTACTACTACGACTACGACTACTACTACTAATATGACTTGCACTTCCTCTTCTCCTACTACTACTCATAGTACTACTGCTTCTACTCTTGCAGCTACTACTACTACTCCTATTACTATTATTACTGGTACAATTACTACAGCTATTACTTCTTCTATTATGACTACTACTACTATTGAAACTATTACTATGACTTCTATGACTACTACTCGTACTACTACTACTCCTCCTCCTCCTACTACTATTACTGCCATTGCTACTACTCCTACTATTACTACTGCACCTACTGCTACTACTACTCCTACTCCGACACCCACTCCTAAAACTACTCCTACTACTACTCCCGCTACTACTATTACTACTACAACTACTACTAGTACTACTACTACTACCACCACCACCACCACCACCACCGCCACCACCACCGCCACTACCTCTACTACTAGAACTACTACTACAACTACAACTACAGCTACTAGAAATAAGACTACTGCTGCTCGTGCTACTAATTGTACAATGACTATTATTGCTATTATAGCAACAATAATAACAACAACAACTATTGCTACTACTAGTACTACCACTACTGGTGCTGCTACTACATTAACGGCTACAACTATTACTAGGACTACAATTACAACAACTACAACAACAACTACTACTACAACTACGACTACTAGTGGTAGGACTACTACAACAACAACAACTACTACAACTACTACTCCTAATACACTGACTACAACTACCACTATTACTACTACAATTATTATTAATACCACTATTATTATTACTACTACTGCAACTACTACTATTTTCACAACTAATGCTACTACTACCATAACTACTATTAGTATTACAACTACCCAACTCCCACTACTACTATTACTACTACTACTATTACTACTTTTGCTATTGTTACTACTGCTGCTGCTACTACTACTACTACTACTCCTACTACTACTCCTAGTGCTACTTCTACTAATAACTGCTATTACTAGTGCTACAACTACTACTTCCATTCCTACTGCTACTACTACTATTATTACTTCTACTACTCTTACTACTAATACTACCATTATTATTACTGCTGCTCCAACTCCTACTATGGCTACTATTACCCCTACTACTACTATTACTACTACCACTACTACTACTATTGCAACTGCTACTACTACAACTATTACCACTTTTACTTCTACTACTACGACTACTACTAAAACTATTACCACTTCTTCTTCTACTACTACTATGGCTACTACAACTACAACAACAGCAACAACAGGTACTACTACAACTATTTCTACAACTACTACTTGTACAAATGCTACTACCACTACAACAATAATAATAGCTAGTACTACAGGTACTACTACTACGCCTACTACTACACTACTACCACAACTACTATTGTTGGTTCTGCTACTACTACAACTCGTACAACTACTACTCCAACTACTACTCTACTACTACTCCTACTACAACTACTACTATTACTACTACTGTTTCTACTATTTCTATTACCAGTACTACTACTACAACTGCTACAAATACTATTATTATTACTACTACGATTATTGCCCCTACTACTTCTATTACTACCACTGCCCCTACTATTATTGATACTACTACTACACCTGATACTACTAATACTACTACTACAATAACTACTCCTACAACTACAACTACTACACGTGGTCCAATTACTACTACTACTATTCCTACCACTATTACTTCTACTACTACTACTACTACTACTTTTACTAGTACTATTGCTGTTACTACTACTACTCTGACTGGTACTACTAGTACTCCTACTTATACTACTACTACTGCTGCTACTACATCTACTTCCCCTACTAATATAACAACAACTACTATTTTACTACTGCAACTACAACTACTACTACAACTACTACTCCTCCCACTACTACCACTGCTGCTGCTACTATTGCTACTACTACTACTTCTACTACTACTACAACTACTACTATAACAACTACTACTCTAACTACTCATACTCGAACTCTTACTCCTATTACTACTCCGACTGGTACTACTACTTCTCTACTACTACTGCTACTACTACTCTTGCGACTACTACTATTACTACTACTACTATTAATACTAGTATTGCTACTACTACAACTACTACCCTTACTACTACTACTACTACTTCTACTACTACTGCTACAGCAACTACAACTACTACTCCTCCTCCTACTACATCTACATCTACAACTCCTACGACTACTACTGCAACTACTACTACCACTACTACTTCTACTATTACTCCTACGCAAACTACTAGTCCTACTACAACACCTACAACTACTTCTACTACTACAACTACTACTACAACTACCACTGCTACTACAACTATTACTACTAGTATTGCTATTACTACTAGTACTACTACTGTTAGTACTACTGCTACTATTACAACTACTAAGACTACTACTCCTATTACTACTACTCTTACTACTATTGCTCTTCCTACTACTACTACTAATAGTACTACTACTACAACTACAACTACAACTACAACTACAACTACAACTTCTATTACTACTACTGCCCCTGCTACTATTCCTACTACTCCAACACCCACACCAACTCCCACTGCAATGAAGACTACTTCTGCTACAACTACTAGTACCACTATTGCTAGTATGACTTCCACTATTGCTACTATTGCCACAACTATTACTACTACTACAACTACTATTAGTGCTACGGTTGTTGCCTCTGCTACTACTACTACTACTACTACTACTACAACAACAACAACTACTACTACTACTACTTTTGCTGTTGTTGCTGCTGCTACTGCAACCTAGACTACTACCACTTCTACTACTGCATTTGGTGCAATTCTTATGACAACATCTACTACAGCTACTACCTCGACTGCTACTACTACTACTTCTACTACTCCTACTCCCACTCCTACTATTGCTACTACTACTACACAAACTACTATGACACCTACAACTACTCTGACTCCTTCTACTACTACTACTACTACTACTACTACTACTACTGTTGCTACTACTACTACAACTACTACTACTACTACTACTACTACTACTACTACTACTAGTATCACTACTAAAACTACTATGACTCCTACAACGAATCCGACTCCAGCTACTACTCCTACAATAACTTCAACTACTACTACTACAATAACAACTAAAACTAGTAATAGCACTACTACTACTACTATGACCACTACTAATACAACAATAACTTTAACTACTACTACTACTACTACTATGACGACTACTACTACTACTATTGCTGCCACTACTGCTACCATTACTAGTACTACTACTACTACCACTACTGCTACAACTACTACTACTATGACCACAACTAATACAACAACAACTTCAACAACTACTACTACTACTACTACTATGACCACCACTACTACTACTATTGCTGCTACTACTGCTACCATTACTAGTACTACTACTACTACCGCTACTGCTACTACTACTACTACTGCTACTGCTGCTACCATTACTAATAGTACTACTACTACTATCACTACTTCTTCTACTACTACTACTACTACTATTCCTACAACAAATCCAACTCCTACACCTACTCCTACTACAACTACAACTACTGCTGCTGCAACTACTAGTACCACTACTACAACTATTACTTCTACTAATGCTACTACTACTACAACTAGTGCTACTACTACTGCTGCAACTAGTGCTGCTGCTGTTGCCTCTCCTACTACTAGTACTATTATTACTACCACTAGTATTAGTACTACTACTACAACTACTACCTCAACTACTGCTGCCACTACTACCACTACTTCTACTACTACTACAACTACTACTACTAGCACTACTACTATTACAACTACTACTACTGCTACTGCTCCTACCACCACTACTACTACAACTACAACTAATCCTACTATAAATGCTGCTATGGCAACTACTACCACCACTACTGCTACTACTGCCACTACAACTGTTGCTACTACTACACTACTACTACAAAGAATACTACTACTACTTCTACACTCCTATTACTGCTACTACTATGACTACTACTACTAGTACTTCTACCCTTCCAGGTACTACTACCACTACTATTACTATAATTACTACTACTATAACTAGTACAACTACTACTTCTTATATGATAAATGCTTGTACTTTTGCTACTATTACTACTATTTCTATCACTACAACTTGTACTACTACTGCTCCTCCTACGACTACTACGACTGCTACTGCTAATCTACTACTGCGCCTACTGCTACTACTACTACTCCTACTACTACTCCTGCCGCTACTATTACTACTACAAGTACTACTAGTACTTCCACTACTACTACTCCTGCTGCTACTACTGTTGCTGCTACTACTACTACTACCTCTACTAATAGTAATACTACTACTAATGCAACTTCTAGCACTACAACAAATACTACTGCTACTCTCGCAACTGCCATTATAATTACTACTACTGCTGCTGCTGTTGCTACAGGTGCAGCTACAAAAATAATGACTACTGCTACTACTACTATTACTACTACTACAACTACAACAACTACAACTCCCAATACTCTGACTACAACTACCACTATTACTACTACTACTAGAACTATGCCTAATACTACAATTTTTATTACTTCCACTATTATTATTACTACTATTGCAATTACTACTATTGGCACACCTATTGCTACTACTATCACTATTACTACTACTATTACAACTACTACTCCAACTTCTATTAGTACTACTACTGCTACTCCTACAACTATTACTACTTCTACTGCTGCTACTGCTAATACTACTACTTCTACTGCTGCTACTGCTAATACTACTACTACTACTGCAACTACTACTACTACAACAAATACTCCTAATGCTACTTCTACTATAACTACTATTACTACTACTACTACTAGTTCTACTGCTACTGCTACTATTACTCCTATAACTATAATTACTACTCTTACTACTATTAGTACTACTACTACTACTGCAGCTCCTACTCCAACTATGACTACTGTTACCCCTTCTACAGCTACTACTTCGACTACTACTACTACTACCAGTACAACTCTACTACTACTGCTACTACTACTACTATTTTTACTTCTACTACCACTACTACTACTAATACTATTACCACTTCCGCAACTACTACTACTAAGGCTACTACAACTACTACAACAACAACAAAAATAACTACTACTACTCTGCTACTACTACTACTACTCGTATAACAGCTACTACGACTACATCAACAACAACAAAAATAACTACTACTACTCTGCTACTACTACTACTACTCGTACAATAGCTACTACGACTACATCAACAACAACAACTATTGCTACTACAACTAATACTACTACTACTACTACTACTACTGCTACTGCTACTACTACGACTACTGTTGTTGCTGCTGCGGCTACTCCTAATACTCGTACTACAACTACTACAATTACCACTACTACTACAATTCCTATAAAAACTACTACTACAACAACAACTACTACTAAGATAACTATTATTACTACTACTAAAATTATTGCTCTTACAACTACTACTACTGCTGCTACTACTACCACTACTACTACTACTGCTAGTTCAACTGATACTACCTATACTACTGCTATGACAACTACTCCTATAGCTTATATAACTAGTCGTGCTACTATTACTACCACTACTAGGGCTACTACTAGTACTTCTACTACTACTACAACTACTAATTTTACTAATACTATTATTGTTGCTGCTACTTCTCCTACTGCTACTACTACTCATATTTATACTACTACTACTACTACTGCTACCTCCACTACCACACCTATACAACAACTACTACTACTTTTACTACATCAACTACAACAATTATTACCACCACTACCCCCCTTCCTACTACCACAGCTGCTGCTACTACCACCACTACTAATATTACTACAACTACAACTACAACTCATCCTAATTGACCCCTTACTCCTACTACTACTCCTATTACTACTTCTACTACTACAACTACTACTACAACAACAAATACTGTGACTATTACTATTGCTAGTGCTACTATTACGACTACTACTACTACTAATACTAGTATTGCTACTACTACAACTACTACTCTTTCTAACTACTACTACTACTACTACTACAACTACAACTCCTATTACTTCTTCTAC
>RXID01017757.1:0-19192 GCA_005019695.1 Trichopus zeylanicus subsp. travancoricus | reverse complement strand
GATTATTAGGCTAAATATGTTTTTAAAATACTTTATTTCTTTCAAATTTCTTACGTTGCGAGGATCAATATGGTGTTACATTTTTTTGAAGTATGTTTTCCATGCAAGTTTGAATTTTTTTAAGGGGTATACGCAAGTAAATTAAAATTTTTAAAGGGGACAAAAAATCATAGATAATTTTTGAAAGTTTAGAAAACCATAAAATTCCCTAAAAGAGTAAAAAGAAAATACGAAAAACATCTCGCTTGAAAGTTCAAAAACTCAAAAAAAACCCACCAAACTAAGAAAAAGAATACAAAATTCACTAAATTTGCAAAAATTGTAGAAAATCGGTAAAAGTTCGAAACATCACAAAAAAAAAACTCTATAACACCATAAAATCATTGAAATCTCAAAAAACCCATTAAACTTCATGAAAGTATAAAAAAATCCCAGAAACTATAAAACGATCATTAAAACAATGTTTCAAATATGCATTTCATTCTATATGGTAAAATTAAGCCCAGTAAGGTTAAATATGAAATTTTATATTTTTCTAGAGCCATATATGTGAAAATCGGGTTTTCTCAATCGAATTTGCGATTTACTTTTTTAGGATACGAGTTTAAATATATTTTTAAAATACTTTGCTTCTTCCAAATTTTTTACATTACGAGATTCAATCTGTATTTTCATTTTTAAATTAGGTTCTCCGAGCAACTTTGAATTCTTTTTTAAGAGGTATGCACGGGTAAATTACAATTTTCAAATGATGCAAAATATCAGAAAAAAATTTCAAAGTACAGAAAACCACAATATTTCCAAAAAGATATCAAAGAAATATAAAAGAACCACCCTTCAAAGTACAGAAACCGAAGAGAAACCCCTAAAAGTTAAACAAAATAATACAAAATTGATTAAGTTTGAAAAAATTGCAGAAAATCGGTTAAAGTACACAATATCAGAAGAAAAACTCTAAAAGTGCATAAAAACCTATGAAAACCCCTTAAACCTCATGGAAGTATAAAAAATCTCACAAACTACAATAAGATCGTGAAAATTCTATTTTAAATATGCAGTTCATTATAATAAGGGGTATATATGCCATAATTAAGATTTTCAAATTGAGTCTTCTATTTTAGTTTTTATGAGGTATATAAGCGAAAAACATTTTTTGAGGCAATTTTCCTCTTTCAATGAGGTTTATAAGCGAAAATTTAGACCTTAAGGTTAAATATGAAATTTTATTTTTTCAAGAGCAATATATGTGAAAATCAGGATTTTTTAATCCAATCTGCGATTTAAGTGGGGGGAGATGGAGGTTAAATAGGGTTACAAAAGACGGGATGGCGGGGCAAAGGGCGTACGTTAGGACGAGGAGCAATAGGGTGTGTACATGTTTTTGAAGGAAAAGGTGGGCATGCAAGGGGATTTTTTTAAGGGGTACGCGCAAGTAAATTAAAATTTTTAAAGGGGACAAAAAATCATAGAAAATTTTTGAAAGTATAGAAAACCATAAAATTCCCTAAGAGAGTAAAAAGAAAATACGAAAAACATCTCGCTTGAAAGTTCAAAAACTCAAAAAAAAACCCATCAAACTAAAAAAAATAATACAAAATTCACTAAATTTGCGAAAATTGTAGAAAATCGGTAAAAGTTCGAAACATCACAAAAAAAAACTCTATTACACCATAAAATCATTGAAATCTAAAAAAACCCATTAAACTTCATGAAAGTGTAAAAAATCCCAGAAACTATAAAACGATCATTAAAACTATGTTTCAAATATGCATTTCATTCTCTTATGGGGTATATATGCAATAATTAAGATTTTGAAGTTGAGTTTTTAATTTCAAGTTTCAATAAGTATATCTGCTAGAAATATTTTTTTAGGCATTTTTTCTTTCAAAGGGGTTTATATGGTAAAATTAAGCCCAGTAAGGTTAAATATGAAATTTTATTATTTCTAGAGCCATATATGTGAAAATCGAGTTTTCTCAATCGAATTTGCGATTTACTTTTTTAGGATACAAGTTTAAATATATTTTTAAAATACTTTTCTTCTTCCAAATTTTTTACATTACGAGATTCAATCTGTATTTTCATTTTTAAATTAAGTTCTCCGAGCAACTTTGCATTCTTTTTTAAGAGGTATGCACGGGTAAATTAAAATTTTAAAATGACGCAAAATATCAGAAAAAAATTTCAAAGTACAGAAAACCACAAAATTTCAAAAAAGATATCAAAGAAATATAAAAGAACCACCCTTGAAAGTTCAGAAACAGAAGAGAAACCCCTAAAAGTTAAAAAAAAAAAAAAAATTCATTAAGTTTGAAAAAATTGTAGAAAATCAGTTAAAGTACACAATATCACAAGAAAAACTCTAAAAGTGCATAAAAACCTATGAAAACCCCTTAAACTTCATGAAAGTATAAAAAATCTCACAAACTACAATAAGATCGTGAAAATTCTATTTTAAATATGCAGTTCATTATAATAAGGGGTATATATGCGATAATTAAGATTTTGAAATTGAGACTTCTATTTTAGTTTTTAAGAGGTATATAAGCGAAAAATATTTTTTTGGGCAATTTTCCTCTTTCAATGAGGTTTATACGCGAAAATTAAGACCTTAAGGTTAAATATGAAATTTTATTTTTTCAAGAGCAATATATGTGAAAATCAGGATTTTTTAATCCAATCTGCGATTTAATTTTTTTAGATTATTAGGCTAAATATGTTTTTAAAATACTTTATTTCTTTCAAATTTCTTACGTTGCGAGGATTAATATGGTGTTACATTTTTTTGAAGTATGTTTTCCATGCAAGTTTGAATTTTTTTAAGGGGAACACGCAAGTAAATTAAAATTTTTAAAGGGGACAAAAAATCATAGAAAATTTTTGAAAGTATAGAAAACCATAAAATTCCCTAAAAGAGTAAAAAGAAAATACGAAAAACATCTCCCTTGAAAGTTCAAAAACTCAAAAAAAAACCCACCAAACTAAGAAAAATAATACAAAATTCACTAAATTTGCGAAAATTGTAGAAAATCGGTAAAAGTTCGAAACATCACAAAAAAAAAACTCTATAACACCATAAAATCATTGAAATCTAAAAAAACCCATTAAACTTTATGAAAGTATAAAAAATCCCAGAAACTATAAAACGATCATTAAAACAATGTTTCAAATATGCATTTCATTCTATATGGTAAAATTAAGCCCAGTAAGGTTAAATATAAAATTTTATATTTTTCTAGAGCCATATATGTGAAAATCAGGTTTTCTCAATCGAATTTGCGATTTACTTTTTTAGGATACGAGTTTAAATATATTTTTAAAATACTTTGCTTCTTCCAAATTTTTTACATTACGAGATTCAATCCGTATTTTCATTTTTAAATTAAGTTCTCCGAGCAACTTTGAATTCTTTTTTAAGAGGTATGCACGGGTAAATTACAATTTTCAAATGATGCAAAATATCAGAAAAAAATTTCAAAGTACAGAAAACCACAATATTTCCAAAAGGATATCAAAGAAATATAAAAGAACCACCCTTGAAAGTACAGAAACCGAAGAGAAACCCCTAAAAGTTAAAAAAAATAATACAAAATTAATTAAGTTTGAAAAAATTCCAGAAAATCGGTTAAAGTACACAATATCAGAAGAAAAACTCTAAAAGTGCATAAAAACCTATGAAAACCCCTTAAACCTCATGGAAGTATAAAAAATCTCACAAACTACAATAACATCGTGAAAATTCTATTTTAAATATGCAGTTCATTATAATAAGGGGTATATATGCCATAATTAAGATTTTGAAATTGAGTCTTCTATTTTAGTTTTTAAGAGGTATATAAGCGAAAAACATTTTTTGAGGCAATTTTCCTCTTTCAATGAGGTTTATAAGCGAAAATTTAGACCTTAAGGTTAAATATGAAATTTTATTTTTTCAAAAGCAATATATGTGAAAATCAGGATTTTTTAATCCAATCTGCGATTTAATTTTTTTAGATTATTAGGTTAAATATGTTTTTAAAATACTTTATTTCTTTCGAATTTCTTACGTTACGAGGATTAATATGGTGTTACATTTTTTTTAAGTATGTTTTCCATGCAAGTAAATTAAAATTTTTAAAGGGGACAAAAAATCATAGAAAATTTTTGAAAGTATAGAAAACCATAAAATTCCCTAAAAGAGTAAAAAGAAAATACGAAAAACATCTCGCTTGAAAGTTCAAAAACTGAAAAAAAAGCCCACCAAACTAAGAAAAATAATACAAAATTCACTAAATTTGCGAAAATTGTAGAAAATCGGTAAAAGTTCGAAACATCACAAAAAAAAAACTCTATAACACCATAAAATCATTGAAATCTAAAAAAACCCATTAAACTTTATGAAAGTATAAAAAATCCCAGAAACTATAAAACGATCATTAAAACAATGTTTCAAATATGCATTTCATTCTCTTAGGTAAAATTAAGCCCAGTAAGGTTAAATATGAAATTTTATATTTTTCAAGAGCCATATATGTGAAAATCAGGTTTTCTCAATCGAATTTGCGATTTACTTTTTTAGGATACGAGCTTAAATATATTTTTAAAATACTTTGCTTCTTCCAAATTTTTCACATTACGAGATTCAATCTGTATTTTCATTTTTAAATTAAGTTCTCCGAGCAACTTTGAATTCTTTTTTAAAAGGTATGCACGGGTAAATTACAATTTTCAAATGATGCAAAATATCAGAAAAAAATTTCAAAGTACAGAAAACCACAATATTTCCAAAAAGATATCAAAGAAATATAAAAGAACCACGCTTGAAAGTACAGAAACCGAAGAGAAACCCCTAAAAGTTAAAAAAAAATAATACAAAATTGATTAAGTTTGAAAAAATTGCAGAAAATTGGTTAAAGTACACAATATTAGAAGAAAAACTCTAAAAGTGCATAAAAACCTATGAAAACCCCTTAAACCTCATGGAAGTATAAAAAATCTCACAAACTACAATAAGATCGTGAAAATTCTATTTTAAATATGCAGTTCATTATAATAAGGGGTATATATGCCATAATTAAGATTTTGAAATTGAGTCTTCTATTTTAGTTTTTAAGAGGTATATAAGCGAAAAACATTTTTTGAGGCAATTTTCCTCTTTCAATGAGGTTTATACGCGAAAATTTAGACCTTAAGTTTAAATATGAAATTTTATTTTTTCAAGAGCAATATATGTGAAAATCAGGATTTTTTAATCCAATCTGCGATTTAATTTTTTTAGATTATTAGGTTAAATATGTTTTTAAAATACTTTATTTCTTTCAAATTTCTTACGTTACGAGGATCAATATGGTGTTACATTTTTTGGAAGTATGTTTTCCATGCAAGTTTGAATTTTTTTTAAGGTGTACACGCAAGTAAATTAAAATTTTCAAAGGGGACAAAAAATCATAGAAAATTTTTGAAAGTATAGAAAACCATAAAATTCCCTAAAAGAGTAAAAAGAAAATACGAAAAACATCTCGCTTGAAAGTTCAAAAACTCAAAAAAAACCCACCAAACTAAGAAAAATAATACAAAATTCACTAAATTTGCGAAAATTGTAGAAAATCGATAAAAGTTCGAAACATCACAAAAAAAAAAACTCTATAACACCATAAAATCATTGAAATCTCAAAAAACCCATTAAACTTCATGAAAGTATAAAAAATCCCACAAACTATAAAACGATCATTAAAACTATGTTTCAAATATGCATTTCATTCTCTTATGGGGTATATATGCAATAATTAAGATTTTGAAGTTGAGTTTTTAATTTCAGTTTTCAATAAGTATAT
Organism: Trichopus zeylanicus subsp. travancoricus; assembly: GCA_005019695.1. NCBI lineage: Eukaryota > Viridiplantae > Streptophyta > Magnoliopsida > Dioscoreales > Dioscoreaceae > Trichopus > Trichopus zeylanicus. The sequence goes on along the minus strand of RXID01017757.1, from coordinate 13,379 downwards.
CTGCTAGAAATATTTTTTGAGGCATTTTTTTCTTTCAAATTGGTTTATATGGTAAAATTAAGCCCAGTAAGGTTAAATATGAAATTTTATATTTTTCTAGAGCCATATATGTGTAAATCGGGTTTTCTCAATCGAATTTGCGATTTACTTTTTTAGGATACGAGTTTAAATATATTTTTAAAATAATTTGCTTCTTCCAAATTTTTTACATTACGAGATTCAATCTTTATTTTCATTTTTAAATTAAGTTCTCCGAGCAACTTTGAATTCTTTTTTAAGAGGTATGCACGGGTAAATTAAAATTTTCAAATGACGCAAAATATCAGAAAAAATTTCAGAGTACAGAAAACCACAAAATTTCCAAAAAGATATCAAAGAAATATAAAAGAACCACCCTTGAAAGTTCAGAAACAGAAGTGAAACCCCTAAAAGTTAAAAAAAAATACAGAATTCATTAAGTTTGAAAAAATTGCAGAAAATCGGTTAAAGTACACAATATCACAAGAAAAACTCTAAAAGTGCATAAAAACCTATTAAAACCGCTTAAACTTCATGAAATATAAAAAATCTCACAAACTACAATAAGATCGTGAAAATTCTATTTTAAATATGCAGTTCACTATACTATGGGGTATATATGCGATAATTAAGATTTTAAAATTGAGACTTCTATTTTAGTTTTTAAAAGGTATATAAGCGAAAAACATTTTTTTAGGCAATTTTCCTCTTTCAATGAGGTTTATACGCGAAAATTTAGACCTTAAGGTTAAATATGAAATTTTATTTTTTCAAGAGCAATATATGTGAAAATCAGGATTTTTTAATCCAATCTGCGATTTAATTTTTTTAGATTATTAGGCTAAATATGTTTTTTAAATACTTTATTTCTTTCAAATTTCTTACGTTACGAGGATCAATATGGTGTTACATTTTTTTGAAGTATGTTTTCCATGCAAGTTTGAATTTTTCTAAGGGGTACAGGCAAGTAAATTAAAATTTTTAAAGGGGACAAAAAATCATAGAAAATTTTTGAAAGTATAGAAAACCATAAAATTCCCTAAAAGAGTAAAAAGAAAATACGAAAAACATCTCGCTTGAAAGTTCAAAAACTCAAAAAAAACCCACCAAACTAAGAAAAAAAATACAAAATTCACTAAATTTGCGAAAATTGTAGAAAATCGGTAAAAGTTCGAAACATCACAAAAAAAAAACTCTATAACACCATAAAATCATTGAAATCTCAAAAAACCCATTAAACTTTATGAAAGCATAAAAAATCCCAGAAACTATAAAACGATCATTAAAATAATGTTTCAAATATGCATTTCATTCTATATGGTAAAATTAAGCCCAGTAAGGTTAAATATGAAATTTTATATTTTTCTAGAGCCATATATGTGAAAATCAGGTTTTCTCAATCGAATTTGCGATTTAGTTTTTTAGGATACGAGTTTAAATATATTTTAGAAATACTTTGCTTCTTCCAAATTTTTAACATTAGGAGATTCAATCTGTATTTTCATTTTTAAATTAAGTTCTCCGAGCAACTTTGAATTCTTTTTTAAGAGGTATGCACGGGTAAATTACAATTTTCAAATGATGCAAAATATCATAAAAAAATTTCAAAGTACAGAAAACCACAATATTTCCAAAAAGATATCAAAGAAATATAAAAGAACCACCCTTGAAAGTACAGAAACCGTAGAGAAACCCCTAAAAGTTAAAAAAAATAATAAAAAATTGATTAAGTTTGAAAAAATTGCAGAAAATCGGTTAAAGTACACAATATCAGAAGAAAAACTCTAAAAGTGCATAAAAACCTATGAAAACCCCTTAAACCTCATTGAAGTATGAAAAATCTCACAAACTACAATAAGATCGTGAAAATTCTATTTTAAATATGTAGTTCATTATAATAAGGGGTATATATGCCATAATTAAGATTTTGAAATTGAGTCTTCTATTTTAGTTTTTAAGAGGTATATAAGCGAAAAACATTTTTTGAGGCAATTTTCCTCTTTCAATGAGGTTTATACGCGAAAATGAAGACCTTAAGGTTAAATATGAAATTTTATTTTTTTCAAGAGCAATATATGTGAAAATCAGGATTTTTTAATCCAATCTGCGATTTAATTTTTTTAGATTATTAGGTTAAATATGTTTTTAAAATACTTTATTTCTTTCAAATTTCTTACATTACGAGGATCAATATGGTGTTACATTTTTTTGAAGTATGTTTTTCATGCAAGTTTGAATTTTTTTAAGGGGTACGCGCAAGCAAATTAAAATTTTTAAAGGGGACAAAAAATCATAGAAAATTTTTGAAAGTATAGAAAACCATAAAATTCCCTAAAAGATTAAAAAGAAAATACGAAAAACACCTCGCTTGAAAGTTCAAAAACTCAAAAAAAAACCCATCAAACTAAAAAAAATAATACAAAATTCATTAAATTTGCGAAAATTGTAGAAAATCGGTAAAAGTTCGAAACATCACAAAAAAAAACTCTATTACACCATAAAATCATTGAAATCTAAAAAAACCCATTAAACTTCATGAAAGTGTAAAAAATCCCAGAAACTATAAAACGATCATTAAAACTATGTTTCAAATATGCATTTCATTCTCTTATGGGGTATATATGCAATAATTAAGATTTTGAAGTTGAGTTTTTAATTTCAAGTTTCAATAAGTATATCTGCTAGAAATATTTTTTTAGGCATTTTTTCTTTCAAAGGGGTTTATATGGTAAAATTAAGCCCAGTAAGGTTAAATATGAAATTTTATTATTTCTAGAGCCATATATGTGAAAATCGAGTTTTCTCAATCGAATTTGCGATTTACTTTTTTAGGATACAAGTTTAAATATATTTTTAAAATACTTTTCTTCTTCCAAATTTTTTACATTACGAGATTCAATCTGTATTTTCATTTTTAAATTAAGTTCTCCGAGCAACTTTGAATTCTTTTTTAAGAGGTATGCACAGGTAAATTAAAATTTTCAAATGAGGCAAAATATCAGAAAAAATTTTAAAGTACAGAAAACCACAAAATTTCCAAAAAGATATCAAAGAAATATAAAAGAACCACCCTTGAAAGTTCAGAAACAGAAGAGAAAACCCTCAAAGTTAAAAAAAAAATACAGAATTCATTAAGTTTGAAAAAATTGCAGCAAATCGGTTAAAGTACACAATATCACAAGAAAAACTCTAAAAGTGCATAAAAACCTATGAAAATCCCTTAAACCTCATGAAAGTATAAAAAATCTCACAAACTACAATAAGATCGTGGAAATTCTATTTTAAATATGCAGTTCATTATACTATGGGGTATATATGCGATAATTAAGATTTTGAAATTGAGTCTTCTATTTTAGTTTTTAAGAGGTATATCAGCGAAAAACATTTTTTTATGCAATTTTCCTCTTTCAATGAGGTTTATACGCGAAAATTAAGACCTTAAGGTTAAATATGAAATTTTATTTTTTCAAGAGCAATATATGTGAAAATCAGGATTTTTTAATCCAATCTGCGATTTAATTTTTTTAGATTATTAGGCTAAATATGTTTTTAAAATACTTTATTTCTTTCAAATTTCTTACGTTGCGAGGATCAATATGGTGTTACCTTTTTTTGAAGTATGTTTTCCATGCAAGTTTGAATTTTTTTAAGGGGTACACGCAAGTAAATTAAAATTTTTAAAGGGGACAAAAAATCATAGAAAATTTTTGAAAGTATAGAAAACCATAAAATTCCCTAAAAGAGTAAAAAGAAAATACGAAAAACATCTCCCTTGAAAGTTCAAAAACTCAAAAAAAACCCACCAAACTAAGAAAAATAATACAAAATTCACTAAATTTGCAAAAATTGTAGAAAATTGGTAAAAGTTCGAAACATCACAAAAAAAAAACTCTATAACACCATAAAATCATTGAAATCTCAAAAAACCCATTAAACTTTATGAAAGCATAAAAAATCCCAGAAACTATAAAACGATCATTAAAATAATGTTTCAAATATGCATTTCATTCTATATGGTAAAATTAAGCCCAGTAAGGTTAAATATGAAATTTTATATTTTTCTAGAGCCATATATGTGAAAATCAGGTTTTCTCAATCGAATTTGCGATTTAGTTTTTTAGGATACGAGTTTAAATATATTTTAGAAATACTTTGCTTCTTCCAAATTTTTAACATTAGGAGATTCAATCTGTATTTTCATTTTTAAATTAAGTTCTCCGAGCAACTTTGAATTCTTTTTTAAGAGGTATGCACCGGTAAATTAAAATTTTCAAATGACGCAAAATATCAGAAAAAAATTTCAAAGTACAGAAAACCACAAAATTTCCAAAAAGATATCATAGAAATATAAAAGAACCACCCTTGAAAGTACAGAAACCGAAGAGAAACCCCTAAAAGTTAAAAAAAATAATACAAAATTGATTAAGTTTGAAAAAATTGCAGAAAATCGGTTAAAGTACACAATATCAGAAGAAAAACACTAAAAGTGCATAAAAACCTATGAAAACCCCTTAAACATCATGGAAGTATAAAAAATCTCACAAACTACAATAAGATCGTGAAAATTCTATTTTAAATATGCAGTTCATTATAATAAGGGGTATATATGCCATAATTAAGATTTTGAAATTGAGTCTTCTATTTTAGTTTTTAAGAGGTATATAAGCGAAAAACATTTTTTGAGGCAATTTTCCTCTTTCAATGAGGTTTATACGCGAAAATTTAGACCTTAAGTTTAAATATGAAATTTTATTTTTTCAAGAGCAATATATGTGAAAATCAGGATTTTTTAATCCAATCTGCGATTTAATTTTTTTAGATTATTAGGTTAAATATGTTTTACAAAATACTTTATTTCTTTCAAATTTCTTACGTTACGAGGATCAATATGGTGTTACATTTTTTTGAAGTATGTTTTGCATGCAAGTTTGAATTTTTTTAAGGGGTACGCGCAAGTAAATTAAAATTTTTAAAGGGGACAAAAAATCATAGAAAATTTTTGAAAGTATAGAAAACCATAAAATTCCCTAAAAGAGTAAAAAGAAAATACGAAAAACATCTCGCTTGAAAGTTCAAAAACTCAAAAAAAACCCACCAAACTAAGAAAAATAATACAAAATTCACTAAATTTGCGAAAATTGTAGAAAATCGGTAAAAGTTCGAAACATCAAAAAAAAAAAACTCTATAACCCCACAAAATCATTGAAATCTAAAAAAACCCATTAAACTTCATGAAAGTGTAAAAAATCCCAGAAACTATAAAACGATCATTAAAACTATGTTTCAAATATGCATTTCATTCTCTTATGGGGTATATATGCAATAATTAAGATTTTGAAGTTGAGTTTTTAATTTCAGTTTTCAATAAGTATATATCTGCCAGAAATATTTTTTTAGGCATTTTTTTTTTCAAAGGGGTTTATATGGTAAAATTAAGCCCAGTAAGGTTAAATATGAAATTTTATATTTTCTAGAGCCATATATGTGAAAATCGGGTTTTCTCAATCGAATTTGCGATTTACTTTTTTAGGATATGAGTTTAAATATATTTTTAAAATACTTTGCTTCTTCCAAATTTTTTACATTACGAGATTCAATCTGTATTTTCATTTTTAAATTAAGTTCTCCGAGCAACTTTGAATTCTTTTTTAAGAGGTATGCACGGGTAAATTAAAATTTTGAAATGACGCAAAATATCAGAAAAAAATTTCAAAGTACAGAAAACCACAAAATTTCCAAAAAGATATCAAAGAAATATAAAAGAACCACCCTTGAAAGTTCAGAAACAGAAGAGAAAACCCTCAAAGTTAAAAAAAAAAATACAGAATTCATTAAGTTTGAAAAAATTGCAGCAAATCGGTTAAAGTACACAATATCACAAGAAAAACTCTAAAAGTGCATAAAAACCTATTAAAACCGCTTAAACTTCATGAAATATAAAAAATCTCACAAACTACAATAAGATCGTGAAAATTCTATTTTAAATATGCAGTTCACTATACTATGGGGTATATATGCGATAATTAAGATTTTCAAATTGAGACTTCTATTTTAGTTTTTAAGAGGTATATAAGCGAAAAACATTTTTTTAGGCAATTTTCCTCTTTCAATGAGGTTTATACGCGAAAATTAAGACCTTAATGTTAAATATGAAATTTTATTTTTTCAAGGGCAATATATGTGAAAATCAGGATTTTTTAATCCAATCTGCGATTTAATTTTTTTAGATTATTAGGCTAAATATGTTTTTAAAATACTTTATTTCTTTCAAATTTCTTACGTTGCGAGGATCAATATGGTGTTACATTTTTTTGAAGTATGTTTTCCATGCAAGTTTGAATTTTTTTAAGGGGTACACGCAAGTAAATTAAAATTTTTAAAGGGGACAAAAAATCATAGAAAATTTTTGAAAGTACAGAAAATCATAAAATTCCCTAAAAGAGTAAAAATAAAATACGAAAAACATCTCGCTTGAAAGTTCAAAAACTCAAAAAAAAAACCCATCAAACTAAAAAAAATAATACAAAATTCCTTAAATTTGTGAAAATTGTAGAAAGTCGGTAAAAGTTCGAAACATCGCAAAAAAAAAAAAACTCTATAACACCATAAAATCATTGAAATCTCAAAAAACCCATTAAACTTCATGAAAGTATAAAAAATCCCAGAAACTATAAAACGATCATTAAAACAATGTTTCAAATATGCATTTCATTCTATATGGTAAAATTAAGCCCAGTAAGGTTAAATATGAAATTTTATATTTTTCTAGAGCCTTATATGTGAAAATCGGGTTTTCTCAATCGAATTTGCGATTTACTTTTTTAGGATACGAGTTTAAATATATTTTTAAAATACTTTGCTTCTTCCAAATTTTTTACATTACGAGATTCAATCTGTATTTTCATTTTTAAATTAAGTTCTCCGAGCAACTTTGAATTCTTTTTTAAGAGGTATGCACGGGTAAATTACAATTTTCAAATGACGCAAAATATCAGAAAAAAATTTCAAAGTACAGAAAACCACAATATTTCCAAAAAGATATCATAGAAATATAAAAGAACCACCCTTGAAAGTACAGAAACCGAAGAGAAACCCCTAAAAGTTAAAAAAAATAATACAAAATTGATTAAGTTTGAAAAAATTGCAGAAAATCGGTTAAAGTACACAATATCAGAAGAAAAACACTAAAAGTGCATAAAAACCTATGAAAACCCCTTAAACGTCATGGAAGTATAAAAAATCTCACAAACTACAATAAGATCGTGAAAATTCTATTTTAAATATGCAGTTCATTATAATAAGGGGTATATATGCCATAATTAAGATTTTAAAATTGAGTCTTCTATTTTAGTTTTTAAGAGGTATATAAGCGAAAAACATTTTTTGAGGCAATTTTCCTCTTTCAATGAGGTTTATAAGCGAAAATTTAGACCTTAAGGTTAAATATGAAATTTTATTTTTTCAAGAGCAATATATGTGAAAATCAGGATTTTTTAATCCAATCTGCGATTTAACTTTTTTAGATTATTAGGTTAAATATGTTTTTAAAATACTTTATTTCTTTCAAATTTCTTACGTTACGGGATCAATATGGTGTTACATTTTTTTGAAGTATGTTTTCCATGCAAGTTTGAATTTTTTTTAAGGGGTACACGCAAGTAAATTAAAATTTTTAAAGGGGACAAAAAATCATAGAAAATTTTTGAAAGTATAGAAAACCATAAAATTCCCTAAGAGAGTAAAAAGAAAATACGAAAAACATCTCGCTTGAAAGTTCAAAAACTCAAAAAAAAACCCATCAAACTAAAAAAAATAATACAAAATTCACTAAATTTGCGAAAATTGTAGAAAATCGGTAAAACTTCGAAACATCACAAAAAAAAACTCTATAACACCATAAAATCATTGAAATCTCAAAAAACCCATTAAACTTCATGAAAGTATAAAAAATCCCAGAAACTATAAAACGATCATTAAAACTATGCTTCAAATATGCATTTCATTCTCTTATGGGGTATATACGCAATAATTACGATTTTGAAGTTGAGTTTTTAATTTCAGTTTTCAATAAGTATATCTGCCAGAAATATTTTTTTAGGCATTTCTTCTTTCAAAGGGGTTTATATGGTAAAATTAAGCCCAGTAAGGTTAAATATGAAATTTTATATTTTCTAGAGCCATATATGTGAAAATCAGGTTTTCTCAATCGAATTTGCGATTTACTTTTTTAGGATACGAGTTTAAATATATTTTAAAAATACTTTGCTTCTTCCAAATTTTTTACATTAGGAGATTCAATCTGTATTTCCATTTTTAAATTAAGTTCTCCGAGCAACTTTGAATTCTTTTTTAAGAGGTATGCACCGGTAAATTAAAATTTTAAAATGACGCAAAATATCAGAAAAAATTTCAAAGTACAGAAAACCACAAAATTTCCAAAAAGATATCAAAGAAATATAAAAGAACCACCCTTGAAAGTTCACAAACAGAAGAGAAACCCCTAAAAGTGAAAAGAAAAATACAGAATTCATTAAGTTTGAAAAAAATGCAGCAAATGCGTTTAAATACGTACACAATTATCACAAGAAAACTCTAAACGTGCCTTAAAAACCTATTAAAACCGCTTTAAACTTCAGCCATATAAAACTCTCACCAACTACAATAGATCGTGAAAATTCTAATTTTTAAATTATGCAGTCACTCTTACTATGGGGTATATATGCGATAATTTAAGATTTTCAAAATTGCGACCTTCTATTTTAGTTTTAAGAGGTATATAAGCGAAAAACATTTTTTAGGCAATTTTCCTCTTTCACGAGGTTTATACGCGAAATTAAGCTCTTCAGGTTTAAACTATGAAATTTCTTTTTTCAAGCGCAATATATGTGCAAATCAGGATTTTAATCCAACTGCGATTTTAATTTTTTTCTATTATTAGGCTAAATATGTTTTTAAAATACTTTATTTCTTTCAAATTTCTTACGTTGCGAGGATCAATATGGTGTTACATTTTTTTGAAGTATGTTTTCCATGCAAGTTTGAATTTTTTTAAGGGGTATACGCAAGTAAATTAAAATTTTTAAAGGGGACAAAAAATCATAGATAATTTTTGAAAGTTTAGAAAACCATAAAATTCCCTAAAAGAGTAAAAAGAAAATACGAAAAACATCTCGCTTGAAAGTTCAAAAACTCAAAAAAAACCCACCAAACTAAGAAAAAGAATACAAAATTCACTAAATTTGCAAAAATTGTAGAAAATCGGTAAAAGTTCGAAACATCACAAAAAAAAAACTCTATAACACCATAAAATCATTGAAATCTCAAAAAACCCATTAAACTTCATGAAAGTATAAAAAAATCCCAGAAACTATAAAACGATCATTAAAACAATGTTTCAAATATGCATTTCATTCTATATGGTAAAATTAAGCCCAGTAAGGTTAAATATGAAATTTTATATTTTTCTAGAGCCATATATGTGAAAATCGGGTTTTCTCAATCGAATTTGCGATTTACTTTTTTAGGATACGAGTTTAAATATATTTTTAAAATACTTTGCTTCTTCCAAATTTTTTACATTACGAGATTCAATCTGTATTTTCATTTTTAAATTAGGTTCTCCGAGCAACTTTGAATTCTTTTTTAAGAGGTATGCACGGGTAAATTACAATTTTCAAATGATGCAAAATATCAGAAAAAAATTTCAAAGTACAGAAAACCACAATATTTCCAAAAAGATATCAAAGAAATATAAAAGAACCACCCTTCAAAGTACAGAAACCGAAGAGAAACCCCTAAAAGTTAAACAAAATAATACAAAATTGATTAAGTTTGAAAAAATTGCAGAAAATCGGTTAAAGTACACAATATCAGAAGAAAAACTCTAAAAGTGCATAAAAACCTATGAAAACCCCTTAAACCTCATGGAAGTATAAAAAATCTCACAAACTACAATAAGATCGTGAAAATTCTATTTTAAATATGCAGTTCATTATAATAAGGGGTATATATGCCATAATTAAGATTTTCAAATTGAGTCTTCTATTTTAGTTTTTATGAGGTATATAAGCGAAAAACATTTTTTGAGGCAATTTTCCTCTTTCAATGAGGTTTATAAGCGAAAATTTAGACCTTAAGGTTAAATATGAAATTTTATTTTTTCAAGAGCAATATATGTGAAAATCAGGATTTTTTAATCCAATCTGCGATTTAATTTTTTTAGATTATTAGGTTAAATATGTTTTACAAAATACTTTATTTCTTTCAAATTCTACGTACGAGGATCAATATGGTGTTACATTTTTGAACGTATGTTTTGCATTGCAAGTTTGGAATTTTTTTAAGGGGTACACGCAAGTAAATTAAAATTTTAAAGGGGACAAAAAATCATAGAAAATTTTTGAAAGTACAGAAAATCATAAAATTCCCTAAAAGAGTAAAAAGAAAATACGAAAAACATCTCGCTTGAAAGTTCAAAAACTCAAAAAAAAAACCCATGAAACTAAAAAGAATAATACAAAATTCACTAAATTTGCGACAATTGCGAAAAATCGGTAAAACTTCGAAACAGCACAAAAAAAAAAACTCTATAACACCATAAAATCATTGAAATCTCAAAAAACCCATTAAACTTCATGAAAGTATAAAAAATCCCTGAAACTATAAAACGATCATTAAAACTATGTTTCAAAATACGCATTTCATTCTCTTATGGGGTATATATGCAATAATTAAGATTTTGAAGTTGAGTTTTTAATTTCAGTTTTCAATAAGTATATCTGCTAGAAATATTTTTTAGGCATTTTTTCTGTCAAAGGGGTTTATATGCTAAAATTAAGCCCAGTAAGGTTAAATATGAAATTTTATATTTTCTAGAGCCATATATGTGAAAATCAGGTTTTGTCGATCGAATTGGCGATTTAGCTTTTTAGGATACGAATTTAAATATATTTTTAAACTACTTTGCTTCTTCCCAATTTTTTACATTACGAGATTCGATCTGTATTTTCATTTTTAAATTAAGTTCTCCGAGCAACTTTGAATTCATTTTTAAGAGGTATGCACAGGTAAATTAAAATTTTCAAATGATGCATAGTATCAGAAAAAAATTTCAAAGTACAAAAAACCACAAAATTTCCAAAAAATATCAAAGAAATATAAAAGAACCACCCTTGAAAGTTCAGAAACAGAAGAGAAACCCCTAAAAGTTAAAAAAAAAATACAAAATTCATTAAGTTTGATAAAATTGTAGAAAATCAGTTAAAGTACCCAATATCATAAGAAAAACTCTAAAAGAGCATAATAACCTATGAAAACCCCTTACACTTCATGAAAGTATAAAAAATCTCACAAACTACAATAAGATCGTGAAAATTTATTTTAAATATGCAGTTCATTATAATAAGGGGTATATATGCGATAATTAAGATCTTTGAAATTGAGATTTCTATTTTAGTTTTTAAGAGGTATATAAGCGAAAAACATTTTTTTAGGCAATTTTCCTCTTTCAATGAGGTTTATACGCGAAAATTAAGACCTTAAGGTTAAATATGAAATTTTATTTTTTCAAGGGCAATATATGTGAAAATCATGATTTTTTAATCCAATCGGCGATTTAATTTTTTTTAGATTATTAGGTTAAATATGTTTTTAAAATACTTTATTTCTTTCAAATTTCTTACGTTACGAGGATCAATATGGTGTTACATTTTTTTGAAGTATGTTTTCCATGCAAGTTTGAATTTTTTTTAAGGGGTACACGCAAGTAAATTGAAATTTTTAAAGGGGGCAAAAAATCATAGAAAATTTTTGAAAGTATAGAAAACCATAAAATTCCCTAAAAGAGTAAAAAGAAAATACGAAAAACATCTCGCTTGAAAGTTCAAAAACTCAAAAAAAAACCCATCAAACTAAAAAAAATAATACAAAATTCACTAAATTTGCGACAATTGCGGAAAATCGGTAAACCTTCGAAACATCACAAAAAAAAAAACTCGATAACACCATAAAATCATTGAAATCTCAAAAAACCAATTAAACTTCATGAAAGTATAAAAAATCCCAGAAACTATAAAACGATCATTAAAACTAAGTTTCAAATATGCATTTCATTCTCTTATGGGGTATATATGCAATAATTAAGATTTTGAAGTTGAGTTTTTAATTTCAGTTTTCAATAAGTACATCTGCTAGAAATATTTTTTTAGGCATTTCTTCTTTCAAAGGCGTTTATATGGTAAAATTAAGCCCAGTAGGGTTAAATATGAAATTTTATATTTTCTAGAGCCATATATGTGAAAATCAGGTTTTCTCAATTTAATTTGCGATTTAGTTTTTTAGGAGACGAGTTGAAATATATTTTTAAAATACTTTCATTCTTCCAAATTTTTACATTACGAGATTCAATCTGTATTTTCATTTTTAAATTAAGCTCTCCGAGCAACTTTGAATTCTTTTTTAAGAGGTATGCACAGGTAAATTAAAATTTTCAAATGAGGAAAAATATCACAAAAAAATTTCAAAGTACAGAAAACCACAAAATTTCCAAAAAGATATCAAAGAAATATAAAAGAACCACACTTGAAAGTTCAGAAACAGAAGAGAAACCCCTAAAAGTTAAAAAAAAAATACAAAATTCATTAAGTTTAAAAAAATTGTAGAAAATCGGTTAAAGTACACAATATCACAAGAAAAACTCTAAAAGTCCATAAAAACCTATGGAAACCCCTTAAACTTCATGAAAGTATAAAAAAATCTCACAAACTACAATAAGATCGTGAAAATTCTATTTTAAATATGCAGTTCATTATAATAAGGGGTATATATGCGATAATTAAGATTTTGAAATTGAGTCTTCTATTTTAGTTTTTAAGAGGTATATAAGGGAAAAACATTTTTTGAGGCAATTTTCCTCTTTCAATGAGGTTTATACGCGAAAATTGAGACCTTAAGGTTAAATATGAAATTTTATTTTTTCAAGAGCAATATATGTGAAAATCAGGATTTTTTAATCCAATCTGCAATTTACTTTTTTTAGATTATTAGGTTAAATATGTTTTTAAAATACTTTACTTCTTTCAAATTTCTTACGTTACGAGGATCAATATGGTGTTACATTTTTTTGAACTATGTTTTCCATGCAAGTTTGAATTTTTTTAAGGGGTCCGCGCAAGTAAATTAAAATTTTAAAAGGGGACAAAAAATCATAGAAAATTTTCGAAAGTATAGAAAACCATAAAATTCACTAAAAGAGTAAGAAGAAAATACAAAAAACATCTCGCTTGAAAGTTCAAAAACTCAAAAAAAACCCATCAAACTAAAAAAATAATATAAAATTCACTAAATTTGCGAAAAATGTAGAA
>RXID01017755.1:0-10656 GCA_005019695.1 Trichopus zeylanicus subsp. travancoricus | reverse complement strand
GCAGAAGTAGTAGTAGTAGTAGTAGTTACAGAAGTAGTAGTTGTAGTTGTATTAGTTGCAATAGTAATATAAGAAATAGTAGTAGAATTAGTATTAGTAGTAGTAGTAGTAGAAGAAGAAACAGTTGAAGTAGTAGTTGTTGTAGTAGTAGTAGTTGTTGTTGTTATTGTTGTTGTTGTAGCAATAGTGGCAATAGTAGTGGAAGTAGCAGAAGCAATAGCAACAGCAGCAGCAGCAGCAGCAGTAGTAGTAGTAGTGGTAGTAGTAGTAGTTGAAGTAGTAGTAGTAGCACTAGTAGTAGTGGTAGTAGTATTAGTAGTAGTAGTAGCAATAGCAGTAGTAGTAGTAGTCGGTGTAGTGGTAGTCGTAGTTGTAGAAGTAGTTGCTGAAGTAGTTGTAGTAGTACTAGCAATAGCAGTAGAAGTAGCAATTGTAATTGATGTAGCAGTTGGAGTTGTAGTAGTAGCAGCAGTAGTAGCAGTAGGAGTAGTAGCAGCAGTAGCTATTGTAGTAGGAGTAGAAGGAGGTAGAGGACGAGTAGCAGCAATTGTCTTAGGTGTAGTAGCAGGAGTCGTAGATGTAGCTGTAGTACTAGTAGTGATAGTAGCATTATCAGTCGTTGCAGTAGTAGTAGTTGAAGCAGTAGCAGCAGTAGTACCACCATTAGTTATAGTAGTAGTAGTAGTAGTAGTAGGAACAGTAGCAGTAGTAGTACCACCATCAGTTGTAGTACTCGTAGTAGTAGTAGTAGTAGTAGCAATAGTGGTAGGTGTAGTAGGAGTAAAAGTAGCAACATGAACAATAGTAGTGATAATAGTAGTAGTAGCAGTAGTAGTAGTAGTAGCAGCAGTAGCAGTTGTAGCAGAAGTTGCAGTAGTAGTAGTAGTAGGAGCAATGTTAGTAGCAGCAAAAGTAGTAGGAGTAGTAATAGTAGTAGTTGTGGCAGTAGAAGTAGTTGCAGTAGTATTAGTAGTCATAGTACTATTAGTATCAATAGTAGCAGCAGTAGTAGTAGTACTAGTAGTTATTGTAGTAGTAGTAGTAGTAGTAGTAGAAAGAGGAGGAGGAGTAGTCATAGTAGTTCTCGTAGGAGTAGTAACAGAAGCAGTGGTAGGAGTAGTTGCAGTAGCAATAGTGCTAGGAGTAGTAGCAGAAGCAGTGGTAGTAGTAGCAGTAGCAACAGCAGTAGTGGTAGTAGTAATTATAGTGGTGGTAGTAGCAATAGTAATAGTAGTAATAGTAGTAGAACTTGTATTAGTAGTTGTAGTAGCACTAGTAGTAGTAGTAGAAATAGTGCAGTAGTAGTCGCAGTACTAGTAGTGGTAGTAATAGGAGTAGTTGCAGTAGTAGTCGAAGGAGTAGTAGCTGAAGTAGTGGTAGCAGTAGTTACAGTAGCAATAGTGCAAGGAGTAGTAGTAAAAGTAGTAGTGATAGTAATAGAAGTATCAGTAGTTGTAGTACTAGTAGGAGTAGTAGCAGTAAGAGTAATGGTAGTAGTAGTAGTGGTAGTAAAAGTAGAAGTACTAGTAAAAGTAGTAGTAAAGGTAGTAGTTAAAGTAGCAGTAGCAATAGTCATAGTAGTAGTAGTAGTCGTAGTAATAGCAACAGTATTAGTAGTATTATGAGAAGTAGTAGCAATAGGAGTAGTAGTAGTTGTTGTTGTAGTAGCAATAGGAGTAGTAGTAGTTATTGCAATTGTTGTAGTAGTTGTAATAGTTTGCAGTACCAGTCATAGTAGTAGTAGTAGCAGTAGTGACAGTAGCATTAGTAATATTAGCAGTAGTAGTTGTACCAGTAGCAATAGTAGTTGTAGTTATAGAAGTAGTAGTCATAGTAGTAGTAGAGATAGTAGTGTAGTAGTAGAAGTAGTAGTAACAGCATTGGTAGTACTTGTAGTAGTATTAAGAGAGTGGTGGCAGAAGCAGTAAGGGTAGTAGTTATTATAGTAGGAGTGAAAGTAGTAGTAGTAGTAAAGTGGTAGTAGAAGTACTCGTAGTAGAAGTTGTAGTAATAGTTGCAATAGCTGTAGTAGCAGTTGTGGTAGTAGGAGTAGAAATTGTGGCATCCGCATTTGTAGCAGTAGCAGTAGTAGTAGCAGTAGTAGCTGTAGAAGTGGCAGTAGTGCTAGTAGTAGTTGTAAAAGTGTAGTTGTAGCAGTTATAGTAGTAGTAGTAGTAGTAGCAAGAGTGGTAGTAGTTCCAGTAGCAGAAGTAGTAGTAGCAGTAGTAATAGCAGTGGAAGTAGTAGTAGTAGTAGTACTAGTAGTAGTAGCAGTAGCAATCGTAGAAGGTGTTGTGACAGTAGCAGCCGGAGTTATAGTAGTGGTAGTAGCAGAGGTATTAGTATTAGTAGTAGTTGCAACAATAGTATTAGTAGCAGTAGCATTAGTAGAAGTCGTAATTGTAGTAGCATTAGTTGTAGCATTTAGTAGTGGCAGTAGTAGCAGTGGTAGTAGAAGTCGTTGTAGTAGTAGTGGTAGTAGAAGTTATTGTAGTACGCGTAGTAGTAGTAGTTCATGTAGTAGCTGTAGTACTAGTAGTAGAAGCTGTAGCAATAGTAGTAAGAGCAATAGTATTAGTAGCAATGCTAGGGGTAGTACTAGTAGTAGGAATTGTAGTTATGGTAGTAGTAGCTATTGTAGTTGTAGGAGGAGTTATACTGGTAGTAGTCATAGTAGTAGTAGTAGGAGTGGCAGCAGCAGTTGCAGCCGTAGTAGCCATAGCAGTAATAGCAGCAGTAGTAGTAGTAATAGTAGTAGTAGTAGTAGTAGTAGCTGTAGTAGTAGCTGTAGTAGTAGTAGTAGTAGTAGTATTAATAGCAGTAGCAGCAACAGTAGTAGTAGTAGTAGTAGTAGTAGTAGTAGTAGTAGTAGTAGCAGCAGCAGCGGTAGCAGTAGTTGCTGCAGCCATAGTAGTAGCAGTAGTAGTTACAGTAGTTGTAGCAGTCGTAGTAGTAGCAGTAGTTGTAGTAGTTCTAGCAGTTGTAATAGTAGTAGTGGTAGTAGCAGCAATAGTTGTAGTAGTAGTAGTAGTTATTGTAGTAGTAGTAGCAGTAGTGGCAGCAGGAGCAGTAGTAGTAGAAGTAATAGTAGCAGTAGCAGAAGTGGTAGTAGTAGTTGTTGTTGTTATTGTTGTTGTTGTTGTGTTAGTAGTAGTAGTGGTAGTTGCAGTAGTTGTAGTAGATTTACCAGTAGTAGAAGTAGTTGTTGTTATAGTAGTAGTAGCAGTAGCTGTAGTTGCAGTAGAAGTATTACTAGTAGAAGTAGTAGTAGTAGGCGATATAGAAGTGGAGATAGTAGGAGTATTAGTAGTAGTAGTTGTAGTAGGAGAAATAGTCGTAGTAGTAGTAGTAGTGGGAGGAGTAGTAGTAGTAGGAGAAGTAGTCGTAGTTGTTATTATAGGAGAAGTGAAAGTAGTAGTAGTAGTAATAAAATTAGTATTAGTGGTAGTAATAGTTATAGTAGTAGTAGCAGCATTAGCAGTAGTTGTAAAAGTAGTTATTGTAATAGTAGTAGTAGTTGCAATAGCACTAGAAGCATTAATAGAACCATTAGTAATAGCCGTAGTAGCAGTACCTATATTAGCATTAGTGGCTATAGTGGTAGCATTAGTAGTAGTAGCGATAGCGGTAGTTGTAGCTGTCGAAGTAGATGTAGCGATAGCCGAAGTCATCGCAGCCATAGTAGTAGTAGAATTTGTAGAATTAGTACTGGTAGCTATAGTAATAGTAGTACTAGTAGAAATATTGGTAGTAGTGCTAGTATTAGTAGCTGCGGTAGTAGTACTAGTAGTTGTAGTAATAGCAGTGGTAGTGTAGAAGTTGTATTAGCGTTAGTAGTAGCAGAAGTAGTGGAGCAGTAGTCATAGTAGTAGTAACAATTGTAGCAGCAGTTGTAGCAGTAGTAGAAGCAGTAGCAATAGTCGTAGCAGTAGTGGTTGTAATAGCAATAGTAGCAGTAGTGGCAATATTTGCAGTAGCTGTAGTAGTAGTAGTAGTTGCAGTGGTTGTAGTAGTAGTGGTAGTGGCGATAGTAGCAGTAGTAACAGGGTAAGTAGTAGTAGTAGCGTAAGTAGCAGCAGTAGTAGCAACAGCAGCAGCAGTAGTTGAAGTAGTAATAGTAGTAGTAGCAGTAGTTGTTGTCCAGGTAGTAGTAGTAGGAGAAGTAGTTGTAGTGGTAGTATTAGCAGCAACTATACCAGAGGTAGCAGCAATAGTAATAGTAGTATAGTAGTAGCAGTAGTAGTAGAAGTAATAGTAGTAGTAGTACCAATAGTATTAATAGTAATAGTAGCAGCAGATGTTGCACTAGTAGTAGTAGTAGTAGTAGTAGTTGGAGTAATTGTACCATTTGTAGTAGCAATAGTAGTTATTGTTGTTGAAGTTGCGATAGTATTAGTAGGAGTAGTAGCAGTAGCTGTAATAGTAGGAGAAGTAGTAGTCGCAGTAGTAGCAGCAGCTCTAGTAGTTATTGTTGTAGTAGCAGCAATAGTAGCATTAGTAGTAGTGATAGCATTAATAGTAGCAATACTAGTAGTAGCACTAGTACTAGTAATAGTAGTAGAAGTAGTAGTAGTAATAGTAGTAGTAGTAGCATTAATAGTAGTAGTAGTAGTAGTAATAGTATATTAGCAGCAACTACAGTAGCAGCAGTAGTAGTAGTAGTAGCAGTAGTAGAAGTAGTAGGAATAGTAGTACCATTAGTAGTAGCAGTTGTTGTTGTTGTTGTTGTAGTGCAATAGTAGTGTAGTACTTGTATTACCAGCTATAGCAGTAGTAGAAGTAGTAGTAGCAGCAACAA
Organism: Trichopus zeylanicus subsp. travancoricus; assembly: GCA_005019695.1. Classification (NCBI taxonomy): domain Eukaryota; kingdom Viridiplantae; phylum Streptophyta; class Magnoliopsida; order Dioscoreales; family Dioscoreaceae; genus Trichopus; species Trichopus zeylanicus. Next base: position 5,858 of record RXID01017755.1, on the reverse strand, counting down.
CAACAATAGTTGTTATTGTAGTAGTACTAGCAGTAGTAGTAAGAGTAGTAGTATTAGAAGCAGCAGATGTAGTAGTACTGCTAGTAGTAGTAGTCATAGTAGTAGTAGTACCAATAGTGTTAGTAGTAGTATGGTAGTAGTAGTATTAGTATTAGTGCTAGGATTAATAGCAGTAGTAGCAGTAGTAGCATTAGTAATAGCAAAAACAGTAAGAGCAGCAGTAGCAGTAGTAGTTGTAGTAAGACTAGTAGTAGTGGTAGTAGCAATAGTAGCAGTTGTGGTAGCAGTCGTAGAGTAGGCGTAGTAGTAGTAGTACTAGCTGTAGTGGTAGTAGTTGTAGTAGAAGTTATAGCAGCAGTAGTAGCAGTAGTTGTTGTAGAAGTAGTAATCACTGCTGCAGAAGCAGCTGCAGTAGTAGTAGTTTTAGTAGAAGTAGCGGTAGAAGTAGTAGAAGTAGTAGAGGTAGCGACAATAGCTGTAGTAGTAGAAATTATTGCGGTGTAATAGAAGTATGAGAAGTAATAGTAGCAGCAGTAGTAGTGGTGGTAGTATTCTTAGTAGCAATAGTTATAGTAGTAGTAGCAGGAGTAATAGTAGTAATAGCAGTTGTCGCAGTAGTAGGAGTAATAGTACCGTTATAAGTAGCAGTCATAGTAGTAGGTGTTGTAGTAGCCATAGCAGCAGTAGTAGTAGCAGTCATAGCAGGTGTAGTAACAGAAGTAGTAGTTGCTGGTGTGGTAGTAGTAGTTGTAGTAGTAGCAACACCAGTAGTAGCAATAGTAGTAGTTGTTACATTTGGAGTAGTAGAAGTGTTAATAACAGTAGCAGCAGCAGCAGATGTAGCAATAGTAGTTGTAATAGTAATAGTAGTATTAGTGTTAGTGGTAGTAGTAGTAGTAGCAAAACTTGGAGTAATAGCATGAGTAGCTGTAGTGGCAGTAGTAGCAATAATAGCACTAGAAACAGTAGTAGTAGCAGCATCAGTAGTAGCAGTGTTAGTAGCTGTAGAAGCAATTGTAGTAGTTATAGCAGTAGTACTAAAAGTTTTAGAAGTATTAGTTGTAGTAGCAGCAGTAGTAGTAGTGGTAGCAGTAGCAGCAACATTAGTAACTATAGTAGTAGTAGTAGTAATTGCAGAAGTAGTAGTAGATGTTGTGAAGTAGTAGTTGTACTAGTAGTGTAGTAGCAGTGGCAATAGTAGTAGTAGTGAAGGTAGTAGTAGTTGTTGTAGTAGAAGTCATAGTGGAAGTAGTAGTAGTTGTAGTAGTTGTCATAGTAGTAGTAGTAGTACTAGCCGTAGTAGTAGGAGTAGTAATGGTTGTATTAGTCATAGTAATAGTAGGAGTAGCAGCAAGGGAAGTAGTAATTGTTATAGTAGTAGTAGTCGGATTAACAGTAGCAGTAGTTGTTGTTATAGTAGTAGTAGTAGCAGAAGTAGTAGTAATAGTAGTAGTTATTGTTGTTATAGTACTAATAGTAATAGTAGTAGTAGAAGTGGAAGTAGTAGTAGTACTAATAGGAGGAGGAGTAATAGTAGGACTTGTAGTAGGAGTGGGAGGAGCAATTGTAATAGTAGTAGTAATAGTAATAGTAGTAGTAGGAGGAGTAGTAGTAGTAATAGTAGTTGTAGGAGTAGTCTAGGTGTAGTAATAGGAGTAGGGGTAGAAGTAGTAGTAGTACATGTAATAGTAGTAGTAGGAGGAGGAGGAGGAGGAGGAAGATGAGGAGTAGTAGTAGTAGTAGTCATCGTAATAGTAGCACTAATTGTAGTAGTAGTAGTAATAGGAGTAGAAGTGATAGTAGCCGTCATATTAGCAGAAGTTGTTGTTGTAGCAAAAGTACTAGGAGGAGGTGTAGCAGTAGTAGCAGCAGTACTCGTTATTGCAGTAATAGCAGTAGTATAAAATGCAACAGTAGTAGAAGTAGTTACAGGGGAAATAGTAGTAGTAGTAATAATATTAGTAGTAGTAGTAATAGTAGTAGTGGCAGTAGTGGTAATTATTATAGTAGTCATAGTAGAAGTAGTAGTAATACTACTGTTACTAGAAGACGTAGTAGTAGTTATTGTTGTAGTAAATGTGGTAATAGAAACAGTAGTAGCAAGAGCACTAGTACGAAGAGCAGTATGAGGAGAAGTAGAGTAGTAGCAGTAGCAGTAGTCGTAGTAGTAGTGGTAGTAATAGTAGAAGTAGTAGTTGTTGTTGTTGTTGTTGTTGTAGTAGTAGTAGTAGTACTACTAATAGGAGGTGGAGATTAAGAGTAGCAGTAGCGGTAGTAGTTGTAGTAGTAGCAGATGTAGTTTACCTAGCAGCCGTAGTAGTAATAGAAGTAATTATTGTAGTAGTTGTAATAGCAATAGTAGTAGCTTCAGTAGTAGTAGTAGTAGTTCTAGTAGTTGTAGTAATAGTGGTGGTAGTAGTAGGAGTAGCAACAGTAGTAGAGTCATGGAAGTCGTAGTAGAAGCTATTGTAGTAGGAGTATCGGTAGTAGCCATAGAGGTAGTAGTAGTAGTAGCAGTAGCATGAGTTGCAATTGCAGTTGTTGTAGCAGAAGTAGTAGTCCTGGTAATAATTGTAGTAGTAGTTGTAGTAGTAGTAGTAGAAGTAGCAATAGTACTAGTAGGAGTTGTAGTAATAGGATTAGAAGTAGTTGTTGTATTTGGAGTAAATGTAGGCACTAGTAACAGTAGTAGCAGATGCAGTAGTAGTAGCAGCAGAAGCATTAGAAGTAACAGAAGCAATAGTGGCAATACTAGTAGCTGTAATAGTAGAAGTAGAAGTAGTGGTAATAATAGTACTAGCAGTAGCAGCAATAGTAGCAAAATCATTTATAGAAGTAGTACTTAGTTATACTAGTAGTAGTAGTAATAGTAGTAATAGTAGTAGTAGCAGCAGTAGTAGAAGTAGCTGTAGTTGTAGCAGCAACAGTAGTAGTGGGAGAGTTAGAGTAATAGCAGTAGCAGTAGTTGGAGCAGTAGTAGTTGCAGTTGTTGTTGTTGTTGTTGTAGTAGTAGTAGTAGTAGTAGTAGTAGTAGTAGTAGTAGTAGTAGTAGTAGTAGTAGTAGTAGTAGTAGCAGTAGGAGGAGGAGGAGGAGGAGGAGGAGCAGCAGTAGTAGTAGCTGTAGTAGTAGGAGGAGGAGAAGAATCAACTGTAGTAGTAACAATAGTAGTACCAATAGTAGTAGTAGCTATACTTGTAGTAGTATTAGTAGTAGTAAAATTATCAGTAGGAGTAGTTGTAGTAGAAGTAGCAGTAGTAGTACTATCAGTAGTAAAATTAGTAGTAATAGTAATAGTAGTAATGGAATTAGTAGTAGCAGCAGCAGTAATAGTAACAGTAGTAGGAGAAGTAGAAGAATTAGTAGTAGCAATAGTGGTAGTAGTAGAAGTAGTATTAGTCATGGTAGTACTAGCAGCTGCTGCAATAATAGCAATAGTTGTATAGTATTAGTAGTAATGGAAATAGTAGCAATAGTGGCAATAACAGTAGTAGCAAAAGAAGTAGTAGAAGCAGTGTAGCTGCAACAGTTGTAGTAGTGGGTGAAGTAGTAGAGCAGTAGTACTCGAAGGAGTAGGAGGAGAAGTTATATTAGAATTAGTAGTTGTAATAGGAGGAGTAGCAGTAATAGCAGTAGGAGTAGTTGTAGCAGAAGTTGCAGTAGCGGTAGTAATGGTAGTAGTAGTAGTAGTAGTGGAGGTAGGAGCAGTAACAGTAGTAGCAGTAGTCGTAGTAGTGGAAGTAGTAGTTGCAGTAGTAGCAGTAGTAGAGGTAGTAGCAGTAGTAGTAGAAGGAATAGAAGTAGTAGTTGTAGCAGTAGTCGCACTGGTAGAACTAGTAGTAGTAGCTGCAATAGTAGTAGTAGTAGTAATAGCAGTTAGCGGTAGTAGCAGTAGCAACGGAAGTATTTGAAGTAGCAAAAGTAGTAGTAGTAGTAGTAGTAGTAGCCATAGTTGTAGTGGTATCAATAGTTGGAGTAATAGTAGCTGTAGTAGTATTGGCAGTACTAGTACTAGTAGTAGTAGCAGCAGTAGTAGTAATAAATATAGTAGTAGTCGTAAAAGCAATAGTAGTAAAGAGAGCAGTAGCAGCCGTAGTAGCAATTGTCGCAGTAGTAGTAGTAGTAGCAATAGTATAAGTAGTAGCAGTAGTAATAATAGTAGTAGTACTATTAGTAGTAGTAGCAATAGTAGTAGAAGTGGTAACATTAGTAGCTGTAGTAGCAAAAGTTGTAGCAATTGCAGCAGTAATTATAGTAGTAGTGGAAGTATCAGTGGCAACAACAACATTAGTGGTATAGCAGCAACAGCAGCAACAGTAGCACTTGCAGTAGCTATAGTTGTACTAGTAATAGTAGTAGCAGTGGTAGTAGCAGTAACAACAGCAAAAGTAGTTGCAATAGTAGAAGTAGAAGTAGTAGATGTAGTAGTAGTAGCAGTATAAAATGCAGCAGTAGCAGTAGTACTAGTATTAATATTAGTAGTAGTAGTAGTGGCTGTAGCAGAAGTAGTATTTGTAGTCGTAGTAGATGCAGTACTATTAATAGTCGTAGTAGTTGTTGTTGTAGTAGTGGTAGTGGTAGTAGTAATAGTAGTAGCTATAGCCATTGTGGTAATAGCAGTAGTAATATCAAAAGTAGTAGTAGTTGGAGAAGTCGAGTGGAAGCAGAAGCAGTTGTAGTTGTAGTAGCAGTGGTAGTAGAAGTAGTATAGTAGTAGTAGTACCTGTAGTAGTAGTAGGAGGAGGAGGATATGAAGAGTAGTAGTAGTAGCAAAAGTAGGTGTTGTGGTAGTACTAGTTGTAGTAGTGGTTGCTACAGTAGTAGTGGTTGCTACATTAGTAGTGGTAGCGGTAGTAGTTGCTACAGTAGTAGTGGTAGTAGTAGCAATTGTAGTAGTAGGAGGAGAAGTAGAAGTAGTAGCAGTAGTATCAGTAGTTGTAGTACAAGTAGAACTAGACATTGCCGCAGTAGCATCAATAGTAATAGTTGTAGTAGCAGTAATGGTTGTAGTAGCAGCAAAAGTGCTAGCAATAGTTGTAGTTGTGGATGTTGTTGTAGTTGTAGTAGAAGGAGATGTTGTATTAGCAGTAGTAGTAATAGGAGTAGTAGTATTAGCAGAAAAGAAGTATTAGAAGTAGTAGTAGTACTGGTAGTAATAGTGGTAGTAGTAGTAGTAGTAGCAACAACAGTAACAAAGGTAGCCATAGTACCTATAGTAGTAGTTGGAGTAGTAGTAGCAGTAGTAGTAGTAATAGTGGCAGTAGTAGAAGTAGTGGCAGTAGGAGTAGTAGTTGCTGTAGTAGTGATATTAGTAGTAGTTGAAGTAGTAGCAGTAGTAGCTGCAGCAAGAGTAGCAGAAGTAGTAATAGTAGTACTAGCAGTAGTTGTTGTCGCAATTGTTATAGCAAAAATAGTAGTATTAGCAACAGTAGCAGCAGTAGTAGCTGAAGTAGTAGTGGACGTAATAGTAGTGGCGGTAGTCGTTGTAGATGTAGTAATAGTAGTAGTATTACTAGTACTAGTGGAAGTACTAATAGTCAGAGATGTAGTAGTAAAGGTACAAGTTGTAGTGGAAGTAGATGTCGTTGTAGTTAGAGTAGTAGTAGAACTAGTATTTGTGGCAGAAGTAGCAGTAGTTTTAGTAGAAGTAGTAGTCGCTGTAAAAGTAGTAGTAGTAGTACTGGTTGTAACCGTAGCAGTAGTTGTAGTTGCTGAAGTGGTTGTAGTAGGAAAAGTGGTATTGGTAGTAGTAGTTGTAGTAGAAGTAGTTGCAGTTGCAGCAATAGTTGTGGTAGTCGAAGTCATAGTAGTAGTAAAAGTAGTAGTTGTAGTATAGTAGTAGTAGTTGTTGTTGTTGTTG
>RXID01017754.1:0-20744 GCA_005019695.1 Trichopus zeylanicus subsp. travancoricus | reverse complement strand
CTCTTGTTCATGAACCATTTGCGGGTATTGGCTTCAGAGATTGGTCCATGTAGTCTGAGCGCCCAAGTCAGGTCCTGTGTTTGTCGCTTTCTAGGTGGCCTGTCACTTTGACGGAAAAGGCTGTTGAGTATCCGTAGTTGCGTTGGTGTCGGTGCCCACCGTCGTCCGGCTGTGGGTTCTGTGTTGCATGCCTTTGGCCATCTGCTTTGCATGGAGCCTGTCAGGTGCTCCCTTGTTTTCTTGATAAGCAGCTTGATTTCAGATTGCTGCTCCTTGTCATAATCTGCACATGCTATGTCCTTGAGAATTCCGTTGGTGTGGTCGTAGATTTCTTGTATGATGAATCCCGGGTACTCGGTACGCCTTGGTACTTGCTCACCCTGTGGGATGTAGTGAACCACACAGTTGTGCATGACGCTTTCTGCAGGGATTACCTCAGTATGGAAACTATAGAAAAGTTTCCTTGTATCCCTGGATTCTCTTGGACTCCCATCTTCAGTGAGTGCTTCTTTTGGGCGGTATAGCCATTGTCCTATGAGGGACACCTGTCCTCCTTTGTCTTGGAAAATCCCCTTGATAATAATTACATAGGGATGTTCATATATCGATTCGGGCGCTAGTAGTACCTCGTCATGAAGATGGTAGGTTTTTCCATCTAGCCTGAATGCGAGGTAGTGTAGTTTCTCCTCTGGGCCCCTTCCGGAGGTTAGAACCGCCGCTCCTACGGGCTTTGCTGGGTACTCCTCTTGTGCCAGGGGAGAAGTACTTGTTGTTGGGGTAATGGAGCTTTGCCCGTTGTTATGCCTAGTGCACCCTTCCTTTTGCGGTTGGCATCCTTCTTCGAGTTCCTGTAGAACATATATGACTTCATTTTGTATGAGTGGGCGGAGGGAGTTGTGGAGGTTCTGAGGATCCTCCCCTTCTGAGATGCTGTATATTGCATCACTCTGTTCCTCTCCTTCCTGCACAGATATTAAGTCATAATTATCTAGAACATCTAGTTGCTCGAAGATGGCAACCCGTTTTACGTTCTTTCTATCATTAGGGCATTCTCTGGCGAAATGCCCCATGTCTCCGCAGAGGTAGCACTTGCAGCGCCTGTTGCGCACAAGGTGCTTCCTTCTCTCAATGCGCACGTGGGTGTCGTGCGGCTTTCCTTTGTATGTCTTCGCCTTTCTGACCCCGTACTTCTTTTCTGTGGTGTAGTATCCTGGGATCGGGATCTTGCTGCAGAAGGAAAGATCCTTGAGGGATCTTTTGAATGCGGCATCTTTGCATTCCTCCTCCAGGTATTTGTAGGCGAATAGTATCCTGGGTATCACCCCGATGTTTACTCCAGGATACCTCTGATCGAAGGCCGCCTTCATTCTTCGGCCAATGTCTCCCGGCATTTTTAACCAGAACTTCTCAGATAGCTCCGTTCCTATAAACAACCTTCCAGTTTTGGTAGCTAACCTGAGGTAGTCATTCATGTATAAAAGGATATCTTTCATGTTTGTACATGAAAGTCTTTCCAAGTCCCGGTATGCCGTGTCTTGAGCCAAGGTTGAACCTTGGGCTGGATCCTCCAATGAGAAGACCCTTCTCATCTGGGAAAAGATGTTTTGAGTGCCATCCCTTCCTCCTCCGGCTACAATAATGGCTTGGTATTCTGCGCCATATAGCATACGCCATTGCACCCATGCAAGCCTGGCTGTTTCCCCTAGGAGGTTTTCCATGTATTCAATCTTGTCTCGCGCATCAGTGAATCCTTGCGCGGCGACATGGTTCCTCGTGATGGTTTCCCATCTTGCAAATGTTTCCTCAAATAGCCCGAGCTGTTCGGGGATTATCAAGAGGGCTCCTTCGTTCTGCTGTGCGGACGGTAGGGTCCACCTTTCATTGTTGAAGCCTCTTTGGAAACTTCCTTGGTTCCGCTGCCCAGACTCCGTTGTTATTCTGGATATTGTTGGAGTCGTGTTGGCCGCTGGTGGGTAACCTGGGGGTCCAGGTTCCATTGAAGCATCTGTGGGCGGCATGTACGGCCCGCTCGGAGATGTTGCCGAGGTTAGTGTACTTGTGTACAACCTCTCAGATAGCCTTTGGGCTAGTTTCCGCAGGGCAGGGTACTCCATCTCCGGTACTTCCTCTTCAATGCCAGCTGCAATAACATTAGCACTATGAGGGGGCCAAGCGTTACCTTCTTCCTCATGCTTTTCAGAAAGTATGCTGGCTGGTTCCTCCTCATCAGGCTCTTTCTTGTCATCTATGTCTCCCCATCCAGTTGGTTCGGGGGGGGCCATAGTAGATATACTCCGGGGGAGTATATTTGACATAGTAGTCGTACCTCCCACTAGGCTCCCCTAGTGTGTCCCAGACTTCATCTGGTTGTTGGGAAAGCACGTCCCTTCTGCTTTCAGGAGGATCTTCGTCCTCGTCGGGATATATATCCCATTTTGGGGCTCTGATTGGATATTCCATCTCTCCTTCTCCTTCAGGGAACCCCTCTTTGCAGAGCTGATGAAAGTAACTTTCGTCGTCACTTTCCTCTTCATCTTCTTCATCTTCCTTTAGCAGGATGGCCAGTATATGAGGAGTCCTGAGCTCCTCTTCATCATTGAATGCCTCCTCATCTCTTGGGAGGTAGCAGGATCTTCTTGGCATTTCTGCCGGCCTGTAGCTTCCGAACCGCAGAGAGATGCTCCCATCAAGGAGGCTCCTGCTCATGACCTCCGCAGGTTGAGTCGGTGCGGAGAGCTTCGTTGGCCGGACAGTCCAGCTGCGTCCTTGCAGCGCCTCTGCTGAGTACCTACGTCCTGGGAGGGCGTGTACTCCGTGGCGTGCTAGGTAGTCGACGACTCCTTGAATTTCGTAGGCAAAGCCTACGTTTGGGGTATTCGAGAGCCTTCCTACCATGCCTCTAGTGATTAATAAATTGGACTCACCACTTTGCCAGTTCTCGTATCCCTTAGTGAGGATAGAGACTTGTACGTGCTTGTAGAAGTCCATGACAGTCATCATGACGTTTGGTATCACGTATACCAGTTGACTGCCTTTTGCTAGGTCAACCTCCATCGTGGCCAGTAGTGCTTTGTTTCCTTCCCACCGGTTGTCGCGGAAGACGACCAGAGCCATGGTACCAACCTCCTGTCGGTGTAGGATCTGGAGTCGAAGTTGCAGCACACCGAGGTGTATGTACTGCATCCCGCTTTGCCGTAGTTGATGGTAGCTTTCCTCTTGTATGAATGGGAGGTCTACCTGGTCACTGTCGACACAGAGGATTGCCTCCTCCGATCTATGTGTGTACACCCGATGGTGCACATCGTCCTTCCGGGAGTGGTACAGAACCTCCGCTGGAACTATGGCAGCTCTCTCCTGCATTGATAGTTTTAATTATACCTGAGGATCGATCTGCTGCTCTAGTGTGTCTTGCGGGGTGTTTCTTCCCATCAGGAGTCTACCCATTCTCCTGGTTGTTTGTTGAGCCGTATGAAGGTGCCTGTGGCTCCTCCGGTAGCCCCGAATCTGATCTTCGCACATCGGAGATGGTGCTGGGATAGGTAGCCCTTTGTAAACCAACTGGGTGTTGGTTCCTGGGGCCATCGCCTCCAAGCTTTTGCACTTCCTCAGCAAGTATCTGATAAGGATCCCGAAAGACCCTTAGTTTGCCTCGTGCCTCCTGAGGCCTTCGTGTGCGCCTCTCGTGCTGTTGGAGAAGCTTGTCCAGCCGTTCAAGGCTGTCGCCTGGTTCTCTTTGCTGGGGTTGTTGCCTGAACGCCTCGAGTACGAGTCCTCGGGCCTCTTTTTTTTAAAGGGGCCTGCTGTCTAGGACTGCAGTTGTTAAAGTCTTCAGAGAAATCTCTAGCCTCGAGATCTCTTGTGTGCAAGCTTGATGCAGTTCAAAGAGTTGTTTTAAATTCTTTAAGTTAACTCTTGATGCAATACAGGTGTTGTCGTAAATCACAGACAAGTTATGAGCTAGTTGATTGGTGGAAACTTTTGTTACTAAAGCAAGGTCAAGATACTCAAGGCTAGAGGTTCGGGAACGTTCATACCCTTCCTGAATGGATTTTTCCCATGCTTCAGACATATGGGCTAAAAGTTCACAGTTACCATAATTTTCCCAAGGATAAATTCCAGTATTAGGTTAAACATGGCAATTCCTTACTAGATTAAAGCAATGCTTCAGGATCATACAGGTGTGCCCTTGGGCTTACTCACGGCAACTCGCCTTCACTGCCAAGTTAGGACTTGTCCTTTTTCCTTACACAAAGCTCTTCACCCAGTCAGTAAAAACCATGCTTAATTCTAATCCGCAAATTACCACAAAGGAAAAGATAGCACTTATGAATTCTTAAAACAACATCTTAACACAGTAGCGTAAATCAGGATTTGGGTAATTACGACCCTTACCTCGCACTCTTGGCACCTTGACCTCTTGGGGGTTCTACTCCGCCATATCTTTAGCTAGCTCTGATACCATGAAATCGACCTTCCTAACGCCGGCGATGCTCGCCGAAGTGTTCGAGGTCGCGGAAGCTCTCTTTCAAGAAGGAAAGTAGCAACAAGAAATAAGGAGAAGATATGGAGAAACTCTCGGATTCTTATTGCTAAATTCACACGATACTTGGATTATTTTTCGATGATCATTTACAATGGAGGCGTGCCCCTTATATAGAGGGCACGGTGATGTAAGCGCTCACATCAGCTGGTGGTATGAGCTAAGCGCTTACATCAGCATAATAGTTACCTATACTAGAGTAGGCCTATAGCCTTTACATAAGACTCCAAAGGAAGTCTTGTCCTAGGCGTAGCCTTTATATCCTAAGGCGTAGCCTTTACAAAAGACTCCAAAAGATATCTTATCCTAAGGCGTAGCCTTTATATCCTAAGGCATAGCCTTTACAGAAGACTCCAAAAGACGTCGCTTTCATAGGCTGGTAGCTCGTCCTTTGGCTAGGCTCGTCCTCTTGCTTAGGCTTTGACTTCTTATTTCGTAGCTATAGCTGCTACGTACTGTACAACAGGATTCTACTTTCCTGTATTAGCTTCTATACTTCCGAAATCGACCTTCCTAACGCCGGCGATGCTCGCCGAAGTGTTCGAGGTCGCGGAAGCTCTTTTTCAAGGAGGAAAGTAGCAACAAGAAATAAGGAGAAGATATGGAGAAACTCTCGGATTCTTATTGCAACTTCTCAAGTTTCTGCGTTTTCTAGGATTTCTGCGATGCTCATTTACAATGGAGGCGTGCCCCTTATATAGAGGGCACGGTGATGTAAGCGCTCACATCAGCTGGTGGTATGAGCTAAGCGCTTACATCAGCATAATAGTAACCTATGCTAGGGTAGGCCTATAGCCTTTACATACGACTCCAAGGGAAGTCTTGTCCTAGGCATAGCCTTTATATCCTAAGGCGTAGCCTTTACAAAAGACTCCAAAAGGGATCTTATCCTAAGGCATAGCCTTTATATCCTAAGGCATAGCCTTTACAGAAGACTCCAAAAGACGTCGCTGTCATAGGCTGGTAGCTCGTCCTTTGGCTAGGCTCGTCCTCTTGCTAGGCTTTGACTTCTTATTTCGTAGCTCTAGCTGCTACGTACTGTACAACAGGAACCTACTTTCCTGTATTAGCTACTATACTTCCCACCACGCTCCGCCTGCTTCGGGTCAGTTGTAGCTATACTTCCCACCACGCTCTGCCTGCTACCGGTAGTGGCGATGTTCAGTGGGGTGCCGTTTGCTGGTGCTAGGGCCTCTTCCAGATTGTCCACAGCTGTGGCCTTCTCTGCTTGCACAGGGGTAGTATGAAAGGTAACCGTATTACCTTGTATACGTACTCCCCCATCCATAGTTCGCAAGAAGTTGCATCCAAGAATAAAGTGGATTCCAGTCTTTGGCTTTATGTGGAAACTGTATGTGCAGGGGATTTGGAAGCTGCTACCTCCGATGTACATCTTTCCCTGCTTGAGTCTCCTGTTCGTCATTTGTTGAGAGTTGACTCCGTTGACTTGTATGATGCAATTAGTTGGTGCAAGTGCTTCAGGTGGTACTGATGCTTCATCAATGCAGCACGTGGTAGCTCCTGTGTCTAGTATTGCTTGTACTTGGAACCTGGGAAGATTTGGTATTTCAAGTACAATAAGCATACTATAGAGCATGTTGTTTACCATTCTTGGTTCCGAGTTGAGCTGGGTTGCTCTGTCTATTGCACTTGCTGGGAACAGAACATAAGTATGTCTTTTTCCTTCCGCTGGTTCTGCTGCCGATTTTTCTCCCTTTTTCTTATAGTGTTCGTGCAGGTCTGCTTCTAACTCCTGTGCTCTCCCTTCGACTTCTTTCATCAGCCGCTCAATTTCTCCCTCGCACCATGCAATATAATATCATTGCTCCTGTATAAGCTTGCATTTGGGGCAATGGAGTCTCACCTTTTGCATTGTTTGGTGCATGCAGTATGTACCTCTTTGTGGGCAGTTTTCTTCTCCTGTACTGCTGGTCCTTCCGCTTGCTGTTGCGTTGGAGTGTAGCTGCTTTGCCTTGGTGTTGTGAGTGTTCTGCAAGCTGCTAGCCGGATTGCTGAAGGCTTCTGGGTGTTTATCCAGTAGTACTATTGTCCTTTCCATCAGGAGCCCAATTTCACATTGCCTTTTCATGTCATAGTCATTTGTCACTAGGTCCTTTAGAATCTTTTGAGTGTGGTCATAAATTTCCTGCACAATGAATCCAGGATGCTTTGTGCGGAGTGGCAGCTGCTTGTTTCGTGGGATGTAATAACCAACACATTGTGCATGATAGAGTTCTATAGGAGTTATAGTAGTGTGGAAACTAGAAAAGAGTGCCTAGTATCCCTGGAATCTCCTTAGACTCCCTCAAGCAGGCACTCTTCTTCCGGGCGATATAACATTGCCCAGTAAACAATATTCTGCCATCCTTTTCTTGGAAAATCTTCTTGATAATTATGACATAAGGCTCTTCATTCTTTGTGTTAGGGAAAAGCATTACCTCATCAGCCAGATTGTAGGTTTCTTTATTTAAGTTGAAGCAATGCAACACTTTCTTCTTCCTCTGCTTCTTCCCTTGGCATTGATCCTTCTCTTCTTGTGGAAGGTGGTATGCCTCTTTGACCTCTCCGTGGCTGACTTCCTTCAGACGGAGTATTTCAGCTTCTGCTGCTGTATTGTCCTGCGGGGCATTTGCTTCATTGTTTATTGAGGAGTTGGCAGGTTTCTTTCCCTTAGCTGATCCTTCCTCATAGTTCCAGCCAGTAGCTTCGCTGGCCTTGGGAAAAGGCAAGTAGAATGATGGGGGTGGTGAGTATCGGACATAATAATCAAACTTCCCACTGGGTTCCCCTAGGGTATCCCATTCCTTCTTCTTGCCAAAGGCATGGATGCCTCCTTTATCTGGAAGGGGGTTAAACACAGCCCCTTCTACAATGTCGGATTCTGTGTCCTTTCTTGGTCCTCCTGGTTCTTGATTCGTCTTAGCAGTTGTAAGAGTATTCTTCTTCTTTTTCCTGGCCTTCTTTAGATTTGTAGTGTTTGGATCTTGCGGCGTTTCTTGTAGCTGGGTGATCTCCTCGTAGCCGTGTTGCTCTTTAATCGTCTGTTTGAACTGCCCGCAGTGGAGTTGCTGTGGTGATTCCCTTTCGTAGCGAGGGCAGCTTTGGTGCTTGTCTTCGATTTCTAGCATAAAGAGCGTAGTCAATTGATTTAGCATACCACGGGGGTTTGTTACCTCTTCAGAGTTGGTCATGCTTGGTTCTTCCCTTCTTGCAAAAGTCTCCTCACATAGCCCGAGCTGTTCGGGTTTTATCAAGAGGGCTCCTTTGTTCTGTTGTGCGGATGGTAGGGTCCACATTTTATTGAGGAAGCCTCTTCGGAAACTTCCTTGGTTCCGCTGCCCAGACTCCGTTGTTGTTCTAGATATTGCTGGAGTCGTGTTGGCCGCTGGCGAGTAACTTGGTGATCCTGGTTCCATTGAAGCATCTATGGGGGGCATGTATGGCCCGCTCGGAGATGTTGCCGAGGTTAATGTACTTGTGTACAACATCTCAGATGGCCTTTCGACTAGCTTTTGCAGGACAGGGTACTCCATCTCCGGTACTTCTTCCTTGATGCCTGCTGCAATAGTAGCACTATGAGGGGGACAAGTGTTACCTTCCTCTTCAAGCTTTTCAGAAGGTATGCTGGCTGGTTCCTCCTCATCAGGCTCTTTCTCATCATCTTCATTTCCCAATCCAGTTGGTTCGGGCTTTGGTTGAGCCTCTCCTTCAGCTGTTGTCTTGTAGACATTTTCCCGTAGTAGGATACTGGTATACTCCAGTTCCTCACTTGCTTCTGCTTCCTTTTCTTTGCGCTTCTCAGAGTCTTTTTGCAGGCTTGCGCCTAGCTCTAATGCCTTGACTCTTTCTTTGTAGTAGCCCACCTCTTTCTCCAGCCGTTCAATTGCCCCTTCACACCTTTCTTGCATCAGCCTCTGGAACGGTTCTGGTGGAGCTGGTGTAACTGGGACCGCTGTGTTAAAGTAATAGGGTCCACATAGGTTACAGGCAGTAACCTTGCATTTGGGGCAATGAATCCTTGCCCGCTGCATTGTTTGGATCTTGCAACACACGCACTTTTCTTCTCGTGGCTGCACGAAGTCATTATGCTGCCAAGAATGAGAACATTTTCCTTGGAAGTAAGGCAGCGTTACCTGAGGGCGATACCCTCCTTCTAGTTCTCCCAGAACACAAACTCTTTCTCCTGCCAGGTGGATCGGTGAGCTGTGCAGACTTTGTGGTTGATAAAGAGGAGTGACGTTTCTTTTTGCGTTCTGTGCGTCTTGTAGTTCTTGTAGATACTGCGGCATGTAAAGGGATCTCCACAATAGGTGGGTGTTGTGAAAGCTGTAATAAGGAAGAGGTAGAGAGGGTAAGTGTGTCTTCTGTTTCTTCTTCGTCTTCTTCTGGTGAAGTACTCCTCCTCTGGAGCCTCGTACTCATAGGATTGTTGGTAGCTTTGCTGGTCCTGATAACACCAATTGTAGTAGTCTTCCCGTGGGGTAGGCAGGTAGTCAGCCATCAGCCTTCAAATACTAGTTCTCGGGCCTCCTGTTTTGAAAGGGGGGGGGGCCTGCTGTCTAGGACTGCAGTTGTTAAAGTCCTCAGAGAAATCTCGACCCTCGAGATCTCCTGTGTGCAAGCTTGATGCAGTTCGAAAAGTTTTCTTAAGTTCTTCTGATGCAATACAGGTTTTGTAGTAAATAACAGACAAGTTCTAAGCTAGTTGATTGGTGGAAACTTTTGTTACTAAAGCAAGGTCAAGATACTCAAGGCTAGAGGTTCGGGAACGTTCATACCCCTCCTGAATGGATTTTTCCCATGCTTCAGACATATGGGCTAAAAGGTCACAGTTACCATAATTTTCCCAAGGATAAATTCCAGCATTAGGTTAAACATGGTAATTCCTCACTAGATTAAAACAATGCTTCAGGATCATACAGGTGTGCCCTTGGACTTACTCACGGCCACTCGCCTTCACTGCCAAGTTAGGACCTATCCTTTTTCCTTACACAAAGCTCTTCACCCAGTCAGTAAGAACCTTGCTTAATTCTAAGCCGCAAATTACCACAAAGGAAAAAGACAGCACTTATGAAATCTTAACACAACATCTTAACACAGTAGTGAAGATCAGGATTTGGGTAAGTTCTTTTACGAGATCAAAGAACACTTACCTCGCACTGCTTGGCACGCTTGACCCCTCTTGGGGTTCTACTCCCGCCATATCTTTAGCTAGCTCTTACAGGAAATCGACCTTCCTAAAGCCGTCGAGGCTCGCCGAATGTTCGAGGTCGCGGAAGCTCTTTTTCCAAGGAAGGAAGTAGCACAAGAAATAAGGAGAAGATATGGAGAAACTCTCGGAATTCGTATTGGGCAAACTTCTCACGTTTCTCTGCGTTTTCTAGGATGTCTTGCGATGTTTTTATTTTTACAATGGAGGCGTGCCCCTTATTAGAGGGCACTGATGTTACAGAGATCACAATCAGCGGTGGTATGAGCTAGCGCTTACAATCAGAGCATAAGTTTTACCCTAGAGCTAGAGTAGGCCGAATCGCCTTTACATAAGACTCCAAGGGAAGTCTGTCCGAAGGCGTAGCCTTTAGATCCTAAATCCTAAGGCATAGCCTTTACAAAAGACTCCAAAAGAGATCTTATCCTAAGGCATAGCCTTTATATCCTAAGGCATAGCCTTTACAGAAGACTCCAAAAGACGTCGCTATCATAGGCTGGTAGCTCGTCCTTTGGCTAGGCTCGTCCTCTTGCTAGGCTTTGACTTCTTAGTGCGTAGCTATAGCTGCTACGTACTGTACAACAGGATCCTACTTTCCTGTATTAACTACTATACTTCCAAGGTCGATTTCATGGTATCAGAGCTAGCTAAAGAGATGGCGGAGTAGAACCCCCAAGAGGTCAAGGTGCCAAGAGTGCGAGGTAAGGGTCGTACTTACCCAAATCCTGATTTTCACTACTGTGTTAAGATGTTGTGTTAAGATTTCATAAGTGCTATCTTTTCCTTTGTGGTAATTTGCGGATTAGAATTAAGCATGGTTTTTACTGACTGGATGAAGAGCTCTGTGTAAGGAAAAAGGACAGGTCCTAACTTGGCAATGAAGGCGAGTGGCCGTGAGTAAGCCCAAGGGCACACCTGTATGATCCTGAAGCATTGTTTTAATCCAGTAAGGAATTGCCATGTTTAACCTAATACGGGAATTTATCCTTGGGAAATTATGGTAACTGTGAACTTTTAGCCCCTATGTCTGAAGCATGGGAAAAATCCATTCAGGAGGGGTATGAACGTTCCCGAACCTCTAGCCTTGAGTATCTTGACCTTGCTTTAGTAACAAAAGTTTCCACCAATCAACTAGCTTAGAACTTGTCTGTTATTTACTACAAAACCTGTATTGCATCAGAAGAACTTAAGAAAACTTTTCGAACTACATCAAGCTTGCACACAGGAGATCTCGAGGCTCGAGATTTCTCTGGGGACTTTAACAACTGCAGTCCTAGACAGCAGGCCCCCCCCCCCCTTTCAAAACAGGAGGCCCGAGAACTAGTACTTGAAGGCTGATGGCTGACTACCTACCTACCCCACGGGAAGACTACTACAATTGGTGTTATCAGGACCAGCAAAGCTACCAACAATCCTATGAGTACGAGGCTCCAGAGGAGGAGTACTTCACCAGAGGAGACAATTACCCTCTAACCTCTTCTTATTACAGGCCTTTTCACAACACCAACTATGTGGAGATCCCTTGTAATGCGCAGTATCTACAAGAACTGCAAGAAGCAGAACGCAAAAAGAACCGTCACTCCTCTTTATCAACCCAAAGTCTGCACAGCTCCCTCGACCCACCTGAGCAGGAGGGAGCAGTTTGTGTTCTTGGAGAACGAGAAGGAGGGTATCGCCCTCAGGTAACGCTGCCTTACTTCCAAGGAAAATGTTCTCATTCTTGGCAGCATAACGACGTCGTGCAGCCGCGAGAAGAAAAATGCGTGTGCTGCAAGATCCAAACAATGCAGCGGGCAAGGATTCATTGCCCCAAATGCAAGGTTACTGCCTGTAACCTATGTGGACCCTATTACTTTAACACAGCGGTCCCAGTTACACCAGCTCCACCAGAACCATTCCCCAACCAGAGGCTGATGCAAGAAAGGTGTGAAGGGGAAATTGAACGGCTGGAGAAGGAGGTGGGCTACTACAAAGAAAGAGTCAAGAAATTGGAACTAGGCGCAAGCCTGCAAAAAGACTCTGAGAAGCTCAAAGAAAAGGAAGCAGAAGCAAGCGAGGAACTGGAGTGTACCAGTATCCTACTACTGGAAAATGTCTACAAGACAACAGCTGAAGGAGAGGCTCAACCAAAGCCCGAACCAATTGGATTGGGAAATGAAGATGATGAGAAAGAGCCTGATGAGGAGGAACCAGCCAGCATACCTTCTGAAAAGCATGAAGAGGAAGGTAACACTTGTCCCCCTCATAGTGCTACTATTGCAGCAGGCATCGAAGTGGAAGTACCGGAGAAGGAGTACCCTGTCCTGCAAAAACTAGCCGAAAGGCCATCTGAGAGGTTGTACACAAGTACATTAACCTCGGCAACATCTCCGAGCAGGCTATACATGCCCCCCACAGATACTTCAATGGAACCAGGACCACCAGGTTACCCACCAGCGGCCAACACGACTCCAGCAATATCTAGAACAACAACGGAGTCTGGGCAGCGGAACCAAGGAAGTTTCCGAAGAGGCTTCCTCAATAAAATGTGGACCCTACCATCCGCACAACAGAACAAAGGAGCCCTCCTGATAAAACCCGAACAGCTCGGGCTATGTGAGGAGACTTTTGCAAGAAGGGAAGAACCAAGCATGACCAACTCTGAAGAGGTAACAAACCCCCGTGGTATGCTAAATCAAATGACTACGCTCTTTATGCTAGAAATCGAAGACAAGCACCAAAGCTGCCCTCGCTACGAAAGGGAATCACTATAGCAACTCCACTGCGGGCAGTTCAAACAGACGATTAAAGAGCAACACGGCTACATCTCATGGTGCGAAGAGGAGATCACCCAGCTACAAGAAACGCCGCAAGATCCAAACACTACAAATCTAAAGAAGGCCAGGAAAAAGAAGAAGAAGAATACTCTTACAACTGCTAAGACGAATCAAGAACCAGGAGGACCAAGAAAGGACACAGAATTCGACATTGTAGAAGGGGCTGTGTTTAACCCCCTTCCAGATAAAGGAGGCATCCATGCCTTTGGCAAGAAGAAGGAATGGGATACCCTAGGGGAACCCAGTGGTAAGTTTGATTATTATGTCCGATACTCACCACCCCCATCATTCTACTTGCCTTTTCCCAAGGCCAGCGAAGCTACTGGCTGGAACTATGAGGAAGGATCAGCTAAGAGACCTGCCAACTCCTCAATAAACAATGAAGCAAATGCCCCGCAGGACAATACAGCAACAGAAGCTGAAATACTCCGTCTGAAGGAAGTCAGCCACGGAGAGGTCAAAGAGGCATATCACCTTCCACAAGAAGAGGAGGATCAATGCCAAGGGAAGAAGCAGAGGAAAAAGAAAGTGTTGCATTGCTTCAACTTAAATGAAGAAACCTACAATCTGGCTGATGAGGTAATGCTTTTCCCTAACACAAAGAATGAAGAGCCTTATGTCATAATTATCAAGAAGATTTTCCAAGACAAGGATGGAAGAATATGCTTTACTGGGCAATGGTTATATCGCTCGGAAGAAGCATGCCTGATTGATGGGAGTACAAGGAGATTCATGGATACTAGGGAACTCTTTTATAGTTTCCACACTACTATACTCCCTATAGAATCTATCATGCACAAATGTGTGGTTCATTACATCCCACGAAACAAGCAGCTGCCACGCCGCACAAAGCATCCTGGATTCATTGTGCAGGAAATTTATGACCACACTCAAAAGATTCTAAAGGACCTAGTGACAAATGACTATGACATGAAAAGGCAATGTGAAATTAGGCTCCTGATCGAAAGGACAACAGCACTACTGAATAAACACCCAGAAGCCTTCAGCAATCCGGCTAGCAGCTTGTAGAACACTCACAACACCAAGGTGAAGCAGCTACACTCCAACGCAACAACAAGCGGAAGGATCAGCCGCACAGGAGAAGAAAACCGCCCACAAAGAGGCACATACTGCATGCACCAAACAATGCGAAAGGTGAAACTCCATTGCCCCAAATGCAAGCTTATGCAGGAGCAACGATATTATATTACATGGTGCGAGAAAGAAATTGAGCGACTGATGAAAGAAGTCGAAGGGAGAGCACAGGAGTTAGAAGCAGACCTGCACAAACACTATAATGAAAAGGAAGAAAAATCGGCAGCAGGACCAGCGGAAGAACAAGAACATACCAATGTTCTATTCCAAGCAAGTGAAATAGACAGAGCAACCCAGCTCAACTCAGAACCAAGAATGGTAAACAACATGCTCTACAGTATGCTTATTATACTTGAAATACCAAATCTTCCCAGGTTCCAAGTATAGGCAATACTAGACACAGGAGCTACCACGTGCTGTATTGATGAAACATCAGTACCACCTGAAGCACTGGAGCCAAGTAATTGCATCGTACAGGTCAACGGAGGCAACTCTCAACAAATGACGAACAGGAGACTCAAGCAGGGAAAGATGTACATCGGAGGTAGCAGCTTCCAAATCCCCTGCACATACAGCTTCCACATAAAGCCAAAGACTGGAATCCACTTCATTCTTGGATGCAACTTCTTGCGAACTATGGATGGGGGAGTACGTATACAAGGTAATACGGTTACCTTTCATACTACCCCTGTGCAAGCAGAGAAGGCCACCGCTGTGGACAATCTGGAAGAAGCCCTAGCACCAGCAAACAGCACCCCACTGAACATCGCCACTACCCAGGCAGAGCGTGGTGGGAAGTATAGCTACCACTGACTCGTAGCAGGCGGAGCGTGGTGGGAAGTATAGTAGCTAATACAGGAAAGTAGGATCCTGTTGTACAGTACGTAGCAGCTATAGCTACGCAATAAGAAGTCAAAGCCTATGCAAGAGGACGAGCCTAGCCAAAGGACGAGCTACCAGCCTATGACAGCGACGTCTTTTGGAGTCTTTCTGTAAGGCTATGCCTTAAGGTATAAGGGCTACGCCTTAGGATAAGATATCTTTTGGGAGCTTTTGAAAGGCTAGTGCCATTATATATAAAGGCCTAACCCTAGGACAAGACTTCCCTTGGAGTCTTATGTAAAGGCTATAGGCCTACCCTAGTATAGGTAACTATTATGCTGATGTAAGTGCTTAGCTCATACCACCAGCTGATATGAGCGCTTACATCACCGTGCCCTCTATATAAGGGGCACGCCTCCATTGTAAATGATCATCGAAAAATAATCCAAGTATCCCAGTATTGTAAGCGATCGTGTGAATCTAGCAATAAGAATCCGAGAGTTTCTCCATATCTTCTCCTTATTTCTTGTTGCTACTTTCGTTCTTGAAAAGAGCTTCCGAGACCTCGAACACTTCGGCGAGCATCGCCGGCGTTAGGAAGTTCGTTTCGGAGTATATAAGCTAAGACAGGAAAGTAGAAGACCTGTTGTACAGTACTTAGCAGCTAGAGCTACGAAATAAGAAGTCAAAGCCTAGCAAGAGGACGAGCCTAGCCAAAGGACGAGCTACCAGCCTATGAAAGCGACGTCTTTTGGAGTCTTCTGTAAAGGCTATGCCTTAGGATATAAAGGCTACGCCTTAGGATAAGATCTCTTTTGGAGTCTTCTGTAAAGGCTACGCCTTAGGATATAAAGGCTACGCCTAGGACAAGACTTCCCTTGGAGTCTTAGGTAAAGGCTATAGGCCTACTCTAGTATAGGTACTATTATGCTGATGTAAGCGCTTAGCTCATACCACCAGCTGATGTGAGCGCTTACATCACCGTGCCCTCTATATAAGGGGCACGCCTCCATTGTAAATGATCATCGAAAAATAGAAATCCAAGTATCGTGTGAATTTAGCAATAAGAATCCGAGAGTTTCTCCATATCTTCTCCTTATTTCTTGTTGCTACTTTCTTTCTTGAAAAGAGCTTCCGCGACCTCGAACACTTCGGCGAGCATCGCCGGCGTTAGGAAGGTCGATTTCATGGTATCAGAGCTAGCTAAAGATATGGCGGAGTAGAACCCCCAAGAGGTCAAGGTGCCAAGAGTGCGAGGTAAGGGTCGTACTTACCCAAATCCTGATCTTCACTACTGTGTTAAGATGTTGTGTTAAGATTTCATAAGTGCTGTCTTTTTCCTTTGTGGTAATTTGCGGCTTAGAATTAAGCATGGTTTTTACTGACTGGGTGAAGAGCTTGTGTAAGGAAAAAGGACAGGTCCTAACTTGGCAGTGAAGGCGAGTGGCCGTGAGTAAGCCCAAGGGCACACCTGTATGATCCTGAAGCATTGTTTTAATCCAGTAAGGAATTGCCATGTTTAACCTAATACGGGAATTTATCCTTGGGAAATTATGGTAACTGTGAACTTTTAGCCCATATGTCTGAAGCATGGGAAAAATCCATTCAGGAGGGGTATGAACGTTCCCGAACCTCTAGCCTTGAGTATCTTGACCTTGCTTTAGTAACAAAAGTTTCCACCAATCAACTAGCTCATAACTTGTCTGTGATTTACGACAAAACCTGTATTGCATCAAGAGTTAACTTAAAGAATTTAAAACAACTCTTTGAACTGCATCAAGCTTGCACACAAGAGATCTCGAGGCTCGAGATTTCTCTGAAGACTTTAACAACTGCAGTCCTAGACAGCAGGCCCCTTTCAAAACAAGAGGCCCGAGGACTCGTACTCGAGGCGTTCAGGCAACAACCCCAGCAAAGAGAACCAGGCGACAGCCTTGAACGGCTGGACAAGCTTCTCCAACAGCACGAGAGGCGCACACGAAGGCCTCAGGAGGCACGAGGCAAACTAAGGGTCTTTCGGGATCCTTACCAAATACTAGCTGAGGAAGTGCAAAAGCTTGGAGGCGATGGCCCCAGGAACCAACACCCAGTTGGTTTACAAAGGGCTACCTATCCCAGCACCATCTCCGATGTGCGAAGATCAGATTCGGGGATACCGGAGGAGCCACAGGCACCTTCATACGGCCAACAAACAACCAGGAGAATGGGTAGACTCCTGATGGGAAGAAACACCCCGCAAGACACACTAGAGCAGCAGATCGATCCTCAGGTACAATTAAAACTATCAATGCAGGAGAGAGCTGCCATAGTTCCAGCGGAGGTTCTGTACCACTCCCGGAGGGACGACGTGCACCATCGGGTGTACACACATAGATCGGAGGAGGCAATCCTCTGTGTCGACAATGACCAGGTAGACCTCCCATTCATACAAGAGGAAAGCTACCATCAACTACGGCAAAGCGGGATGCAGTACATACACCTCGGTGTACTGCAACTTCGACTCCAGATCCTACACCGACAGGAGGTTGGTACAATGGCTCTGGTCGTCTTCCGTGACAACCGGTGGGAAGGAAACAAAGCACTACTGGCCACGATGGAGGTGGACCTAGCAAAAGGCAGTCAACTGGTATACGTTATACCAAACGTCATGATGACTGTCAAGGACTTCTACAAGCACGTACAAGTCTCTATCCTCACTAAGGGATACGAGAACTGGCAAAGTGGTGAGTCCAATTTATTAATCACTAGAGGCATGGTAGGAAGGCTCTCGAATACCCCAAACGTAGGCTTTGCCTACGAAATTCAAGGAGTCGTCGACTACCTAGCAAGCCACGGAGTACACGCCCTCCCAGGACGTAGGTACTCAGCAGAGGCGCTGCAAGGGCGCAGCTGGACTGTCCGGCCAACGAAGCTCTCCGCACCGACTCAACCTGAGGAGGTCATGAGCAGGAGCCTCCTTGATGGGAGCATCTCTCTGCGGTTCGGAAGCTACAAGCCGGCAGAAATGCCAAGAAGATCCTGCTACCTCCCAAGAGATGAGGAGGCATTCAATGACGAAGAGGAGCTCAGAACTCCTCATATAATTGCTGTCCTGCTAAAGGAAGATGAAGAAGATGAAGAGGAAAGTGACGACGAAAGTTACTTTCATCAGCTCTGCAAAGAGGGGTTCCCTGAAGGAGAAGGAGAGATGGAATATCCAATCAGAGCCCCAAAATGGGATATATATCCCGACGAGGACGAAGATCCTCCTGAAGGCAGAAGGGACGTGCTTTCCCAACAACCAGATGAAGTCTGGGACACACTAGGGGAGCCTAGTGGGAGGTACGACTACTATGTCAAATATACTCCCCCGGAGTATATCTACTATGGCCCCCCCGAACCAACTGGATGGGGAGACATAGATGACAAGAAAGAGCCTGATGAGGAGGAACCAGCCAGCATACTTTCTGAAAAGCATGAGGAAGAAGGTAACGCTTGTCCCCCTCATAGTGCTAATGTTATTGCAGCAGGCATTGAAGAGGAAGTACCGGAGATGGAGTACCCTGCCCTGCGGAAACTAGCCCAAAGGCTATCTGAGAGGTTGTACACAAGTACACTAACCTCGGCAACATCTCCGAGCGGGCCGTACATGCCGCCCACAGATGCTTCAATGGAACCAGGACCCCCAGGTTACCCACCAGCGGCCAACACGACTCCAGCAATATCCAGAATAACAACGGAGTCTGGGCAGCGGAACCAAGGAAGTTTCCAAAGAGGCTTCAACAATGAAAGGTGGACCCTACCGTCCGCACAGCAGAACGAAGGAGCCCTCTTGATAATACCCGAACAGCTCGGGCTATTTGAGGAAACATTTGCAAGATGGGAAACCATCACGAGGAACCATGTCGCCGCGCAAGGATTCACTGATGCGCGAGACAAGATTGAATACATGGAAAACCTCCTAGGGGAAACAGCCAGGCTTGCATGGGTGCAATGGCGTATGCTATATGGCGCAGAATACCAAGCCATTATTGCAGCCGGAGGAGGAAGGGATGGCACTCAAAACATCCTTTCCCAGATGAGAAGAGTCTTCTCATTGGAGGATCCAGCCCAAGGTTCAACATTGGCTCAAGACACGGCATACCGGGACTTGGAAAGACTTTCATGCACAAACATGAAAGATATACTTTTATACATGAATGACTACCTCAGGTTAGCTACCAAAACTGGAAGGTTGTTTATAGGAACGGAGCTATCTGAGAAGTTCTGGTTAAAAATGCCGGGAGACATTGGCCGAAGAATGAAGGCGGCCTTCGATCAGAGGTATCCTGGAGTAAACATCGGGGTGATACCCAGGATACTATTCGCCTACAAATACCTGGAGGAGGAATGCAAAGACGCCGCATTCAAAAGATCCCTCAAGGATCTTTCCTTCTGCAGCAAGATCCCGATCCCAGGCTACTACACCACAGAAAAGAAGTACGGGGTCAGAAAGGCGAAGACATACAAAGGAAAGCCGCACGACACCCACGTGCGCATTGAAAGAAGGAAGCACCTTGTGCGCAATAGACGCTGCAAGTGCTACCTCTGCGGAGACATGGGGCATTTCGCCAGAGAATGCCCTAATGACAGAAAGAACGTAAAACGGGTTGCCATCTTCGAGCAACTAGATGTTCCAGAAAACTATGACTTAATATCTGTGCAGGAAGGAGAGGACCAGAGTGATGCGATATACAGCATCTCAGAAGGGGAGGATCCTCAGAACCTCCACAACTCCCTCCGCCCACTCATACAACATGAAGTCATATATGTCCTACAGGAACTCGAGGAAGGATGCCAACCGCAAAAGGAAGGGTGCACTAAGCATACCAACGGGCAAAGCTCCATTACCCCAACAACAAGTACTTCTCCCCTGGCACAAGAGGAGTACCCAGCAAAGCCCGTAGGAGCGGCGGTTCTAACCTCCGGAAGGGGCCCAGAGGAGAAACTACACTACCTCGCATTCAGGCTAGATGGAAAAACCTACCATCTTCATGACGAGGTACTACTAGCGCCCGAATCGTTATATGAAAATCCCTATGTCATTATTATCAAGGGGATTTTCCAAGACAAAGGAGGACAGGTGTCCCTCATAGGACAATGGCTGTACCGCCCAAAGGAAGCACTCCCAGAAGATGGGAGTCCAAGAGAATCCAGGGATACAAGGAAACTTTTCTATAGTTTCCATACTGAGGTAGTCCCTGCAGAGAGCGTCATGCACAACTGTGTGGTTCACTACATCCCACAGGGTGAGCAAGTACCAAGGCGTACCGAGGACCCGGGATTCATCATACAAGAACTCTACGACCACACCAACGGAATTCTCAAGGACATAGCATGTGCAGACTATGACAAGGAGCAGCAATCTGAAATCAAGCTGCTTATCAAGAACACAAGGGAGCACCTGACAGGCTCCATGCAAGACAGATGGCCAAAGGCATGCAACACAAAACCCACAGTCGGACGACGGTGGACACCGACACCAAAGCAACTACGGATAATCAACAGCCTTTTTCGTCAAAGTGACAGGCACTAGAAAGCGTACAAAACACAGGGACTGACTTGGGCGCTCAGAATAATGGGACCAATTGAAGCCAATACCCCGCAACTGGTTCATGAAACAAGCGAGCACGCGAACAACAGCAGGACGCGGCAATACCCTCCCATTGTCCCGCTAGCAGGCGGAGCGTGGTGGGATAAGTATAGACGCTTAATACAGGAAAGTAGAATCCTGTTGTCAGACGTAGCAGCTTTATAGCTACGAAATAAGAAGTTCAAAGCCTAAGCAAGAGGACGAGCCTAGCCAAAGGACGAGTACCAGCCTATGACAGCGATGTCTTTTGTAGTCTTCTGTAAAGGCTATGCCTTAGGATATAAAGGCTACGCCTTAGGATAAGATCTCTTTTGGAGTCTTTTGTAAAGGCTACGCCTTAGGATAAGAAGGCTATGCCTAGGACAAGACTTCCCTTGGAGTCTTATGTAAAGGCTCTAGGCCTACCCTAGTATAGGTAACTATTATGCTGATGTAGGCGCTTAGCTCATTCCATCAGCTGTTGTGAGCGCTTACATCACCGTGCCCTCTATATAAGGGGCACGCCTCCATTGTAAATGATCATCGTAGAAATCTTAGAAATCCAAGTATCGTGTGAATTTAGCAATAAGAATCTGAGAGTTTCTCCATATCTTCTCCTTATTTCTTGTTGCTACTTTCATTCTTGAAAAGAGCTTCCGCGACCTCGAAAAC